>JAQQSW010000363.1:0-19755 GCA_028646575.1 Pseudocheirus occidentalis | reverse complement strand
GAGTTCACACCTTTTCACCAATGGACAGAGTTCTATACTTAGCCCTAAGTATCTGATCTACTTAGCCCTAAGTATCCTATCCACTTAGCCCTAAATATCAAACAAATTGATTACCATTACAGTGACCCCTGGGATTCTGTCCTGGGCCCTCTTCTCTGCTTTCTCTATACTTTTTCACCTGATGATCTCATTGGCTCCCATGGATTTGTGATCATCTTTATGCTGATGATATGCAAATGTACCTATCCTGCCCTAACCTCTCTGTTGATCTATTGTCTTGCAACTCCAAATGCCTGTTTATCATCTTGAAATAGATGTCATATAGACATTTTAAAGTCAACATCTCCCAAGCTGAACAATAATCATTATCTTTCCCCCCAAGCATTCCCCTTTTCCTGAATTCTCTATTACTGTTGAGGGTACCACCATCTTCCCAATCACTCAGGCTCATAACTTGGGTAACAGCTTCCATTTCTTATTGTCTCATTGCACCCCCACCCCCTCCAATCAGTTTCCAAGGTCCTGCAGAGTCTACCTTTGTAACATCTCCTGTATACACCCCATTGTCTCCACTGACACAGCCACCACCCTGGTGTAGGCCCTTATCACCCCAAACCTCAAGTATTGTAATCACCTTCTGGTTGGGTTTCCTGCTTCCAGTTTTTCCCTACTCCAGTCCATCCTTTACCAAGCTATCAAAGTGATCTTCCAAAAGTGAAGCTTTGGATATGTCACTCTCCCCTCATTCAGTAAATTCTACTGGCTCCCTATGATCTCTAGGGTGAAACAGAAAATCTTCCATTTGCTATTTAAAGCCGTTCATGCTCTGGTCCCTTCCTATATTTCCCATATTCTTATACTATGTATACTACAATTCATCAACACCTTAAATAAGTCACTCCATCTTGCCTCTCTTACTGTCCCTTAGGCCTGGAATATTCTTCCTCTTCATCTCTACTTCCTGGCTTCCTTCAAGTCTCTACAGGAAGTCTTTTTTAGTCTCCATCAATGCTAGTGCCTTTCCTCTGTTGATTAGCTTTGTTTTGTCCTGTCTATATGTTGTTTATGCATAGTCGGTTGTATTTTGTTTCTCTCATTAGACTGTGAGTTCCTTGAGAGTGGGGACTGTCCTCTGCACAGTGCCTGGCACATAGTATACGCTTAATAAATACCTGTTGACAAAACATATTCTCTCCCGTCCCCTCCTCTCCCCTTCCCTCCCCTCCCCTCTCTCTTCCAACTTTCTTCCTCTCTCAAACTCTTCCTCAAACTTTATCTCTCTCTGTATCTGTCTCTTATACACCCCCACCCCCATTCAACCCCACCCCCCCACTCCCTCCCCCATACCCACACCCACCCACACCCACATTTGGATTGGACCTGTGATTTCACTGATATATGGTACTCCCTCCACCAGTGCCGGTTGATAACCTCTGAGGGGGCACTGAGAAGATCAGAAGGGAGACTAGAACCCAGGTTTTCTTCCCTCTGAGGCCAGAATACATCCAAACCATAGGATCTCAATTTTTTTTTATTTTCAGGACTCCTCTACACTCTTAAAATATTTCTAAAAGTTTTTTTTTTAACATGTGGGTCATATTTGTCATATTTACTATATTAGAAATAAAACATCTTAGCATTATTATGAAAATAATTTTGACCTCAGTGACCCCCCCGAAATATTGTCATCGTCTCCCTTCTCCTCTTCTTTTTTCCTCTCCTGTCCCTTCCACTCCTCTCTTCTTCCTTTCCTCTATCTTCTCCCCCCTTTTCCTCCTCTTCTTCTTCCTCTGTCTCCTGACCTCTCCTGTCCTGTCCTGTCCTTTTCTCTCCTCTCCTCTCCCCGTCCCTCCCCTTCCCTTCCCTTCTCTTTCTTTCTCTCCTGGATGAAGCTGGAGTTTTCGGGTTGCAAGACCCTTTGTAGTGATCTCAGATGAATAGAGGGTAGCAGCAAATGAGATGCCTTGACGTCTGCCTTTGTCCTTCCAGTGACTATACTTGGTTTAATGCTTATATTGTACAGCCAGCAATGGCCCTGTCAGCTAACATTCCAGGAGGAGATGGGCAGATAATAGTGCCATTATGGCTATGGATTTGAAATTAACAATTAGCCTTTGTAGGGTCTGTTTCCAAGGGGACCAGGCTGCCATCACTAAAAACTGTACCCTTCAATTTGCTTCAAAAAGGGATATGAGTATAATGGGCTGTGGAGGGTGGGGAGGGGACTTTTCACCTTTCCCAGACCTGCAGGACTTTCCAGTAGATGGAAAGCTTTTCTAAGTGGGCAGATGATTCCATCTCTAGGCCCATCATCCCTTTGGGAATCAAAAGGTACCTTTACTTTTCTTCTGCTGTAGGGCTGAGTCAGAAGACATGAACATTGTGGAGCTGGATGGAGAATGGAGCCAACTGCTTTGCTAGGGGAGCAAGCATGATCCCCAAGAAGAGGCCTGGCAAACCCCCCACATCAGAGCATGCAACTGAGTCTCTCAGGCAAGGTTGCTTCCCAGGTAGAATGATGGGTTTGGAGTCAGGAGGATCTGGGCTTAGAGCCTTCTTCTGACAGTGACCCTGGTCAAGTCATTTACCTTCTCCAGGCCTCAGTTGCCCCCTATGTAAAACAAAGATAACAAGAGCCCCAACTTCCCAAGGCTGTTGTGAAGATCCAATAAGATGTTTAAAGCACTATGGAAATGGCCACACTTGTTCTTATTGGTACCCAAAAGACTTAATTTTACCTTATTGGTTTTTAAATATGATATATTCCCAACAGTAGATCTCTTTGAAGGCAAAATATGTAGATATGGAAGGAAAAATATTTACATAAAATTAACAGATCAAAAGGATACTTACTTAAGAAGAGTTTTTCAAAAGTTTTTTTCTATTCAAATGAAGATATCTTATTAAATTTTTTTTTTGCTTTTTTTGGAGGGTGGTTGGGGTTAAGTGACTTGCCCAAGGTCACACAGGGCTAGTTTTTGTGTTAAGTGTCTGAGGCCGGATTTGAACTCAGGTCCTCCTGACTCCAGGGCCGGTGCTCTATTCACTGCGCCACCTAGCTGCCCCATCTTATTAAATTTTTAACATCACTGCTCTCTTTGTTTTTATCACTTCTGCTTTTTATTCATGTTCAATTTGATAAACATTTATCAAACCCCTACTATGTGCCTGGCACCATGCCCAGGTTCTGGGAATACAGAGAAAAAGATATCCCTCCAAATAGCCCTTGCCTTCAAGATTAAATTGTAATGGAGGAGATCACATATATAAATCATAACATAGAAGATAAAAACAGAGCAGATGGAAAGTAACCTTAGACAGGAGTTGCTAGTAGCTGGAGGGCCCAGGAAAGGCCTTCTGGAGTTGGGGTTGTACTTGAGCTGAGACTAAAAGGAAGCCAGAAATTCCCAGAGTCAGAGGTTGGGAGGGAGAGCATTCTAGGCATTAGAAAGAGCCTATGCAAAGGAATGGAGATGGGAGATGGAGTATTTTGTTCAAGGAACATTGTATTTGCTGGTTGGATGATAGGATTTGAGGAAGAGAGTAGAAATCAGAATACTGGAATGGCAGAAATAGGGCCAGGTTGTAAAGAGATTTAAATACCAAAGGATTGATCCTGCAGGTAATAGGAAACCACTGGAGTTTATTGAGTAAGAGTGATATGGTTAGACTTTTGCTCTAGGAAAATCAGCTGGCAGCTAAATGCAGGATAGATTGGAGTGATGAACAGATTGAGATAGGGAGATCAATTAGAAGACTATTGCAGTGGACTATTCAAGAGGTGATGAAGGCCTGAAAAGCCGGTAGCTGCCTGAGTGCAGAGAAGGGAGAGATGTTGGGGAAAGAAAAATGAAAGCTTGGCATATAATTGGCTAGTCATCCAGGCCTTCAGTCCCTCTTGTAAACCTGGCTGACTTGAAGGAGGGTGATGTTTTCTTTTTTCTTTTTGTAAATAATATTTTATTTTTCAATTACATGTAAAGATAGTTTTCAATATTCACTTTTATGAGATTTTGAGTTCCAAATTATTCTCCCTCCTTCCCTTCCCCACTCCCCAAGATGACAAGCAATTTGATATAGGTTATACATGTTAAACATATTTCCACATTAATCATATTGTGAAAGAAGAAACAGAACAAAAGGGAAAGAGCACAAAAAACCCCAAAACAAAAAAAGAGAAAATAGTTTGCTTCAATCTGCATTCGGATTCCATAGTTATTTCTCTGGATGTAGTTAGCGTTTTTCTTCATGAATCCTTTGTAATTGTCTTTGATTATTGTATTGCTGAGAAGAGCTAAGTCATTTATAGTTGATCATCACACATTGTTGCTCTTACTGTGTACAACGTTCTCCTGATCCTTCTTACTTCACTTGGTATCAGTTCATATAAGTCTTCCCAGGTTTTTCTGAAATCTACCTGTTCATCATTTCTTTTTTTTGGAGGGAAAAAGGCAGGGCAATTGGGGTTAAGTGACTTGCCCAAGGTCATACAGCTAGTAAGTGTTAAGTGTTGAGGCTGGATTTGACCTCAGGTCCTCCTGACTCCACGTTCAGTACTCTATTCACTGCACCACCTAGCCACCTGTGCTCATCATTTCTTATGGAACGATAATTGTATTCTAGTACATTTGTATACCATAGGTTGTTCTGTCATTCCTCAATTGATGGACATTCCCTCCATTTCCAATTTGTGGCCACCACAATAAGTTCTGCTATAAATATTTTTGTACATGTAGATCCTTTTCCCTTTTTTATGATCTCTTTGGAATACAGCACTAGTAATGGTATGGCTGGATCAAAGGGAATACACAGTTTTATTACCCTTTGGGCAGAGCTCCAAATTGTTCTCCAGAATGGTTGGATCTGTTCACAACTTTCTCAACAGTTCCAATTTCCCCACATCTTTTCTAACATTTATCATTTTCCTTTTCTATCATATTAGCCAGAAAGGTGTGAGGTGATACCTCAGGGTTAGTTTAATGTGCATTTTTCTAATCAATAGTAATTTAGAACATTTTTATATGACTATAGATGGCTTTAATTTCTTCATCTGAAGACTGCTTGTTCAATTCCTGTAACTATTTGTCAATTGGGGAATGACTTGTATTCTTATAAACTTGACTCATTTCTCTATATATTTGAGAAACGAGGCCTCTATCAGAAACATTTGCTACAAAAATAATTTCCCAGCTTTCTGCTTTCTTTATAATCTTGGTTTCATTGGTTTTTCTTGTGAAAAATCTTTTTAATTCAATGTAATCAAAACCATCCATTTTGTATTTCATAATGTTCTTTATCACTTGTTTGGTCATAAATTCTTCCCTTTTCTATAGATCTGACAAGTAAACTATTCCTTGCTCTCCCAGTTTGTTTATGGTATCAGATGGTGATACAGTAATTGGGGAGCTCAGAAGAGGGGAGGGTTTGGATGGACAGATAGAGTCCTATTTTAGACATGTTGAGTCTCAGATGCCAATGGAATGTCCTGTTTGAAATGGGTCTCAGTTTGCTTACCTGTAAAATGGGAGGAGTGGGCTAGGTGACCTGTTGAGTTCTTTCTTACTTTACATCTAAGATCCTATGTATCAAGCAAACCTCTGGGCCTTAGTTTTCTTCTTTGTGAAATGAGGAGAACTTGGACTTGATGGCCTCTAAGATCCCTTCCAGCTCTAGATCTAGGATCCTATGTGTGACTTCACTTCCCTGGGCCTCAGTTTCTTCCTTTGTAAAAGGAGAGGATTGGGTTAGATGGTCTCTTTAGCTAAACCCTAGCTCTGGGATTACATAATTCAAAATGCAAGGTGCACAGAGAAAGCCAAAGAAAGCTTTCTTTGGAGGGAAGACTCAGGTCTCAAAGAAAGAGGTGGGAGGCCAAGCTGGGCTTGCAAAGAGAGGAAGCCATTTCTCTTGGAAAACATGACGCAGGAGAGAATTCAAGGGATGAGTCATCAGCTCTGCCAAGGAAGGGCTGCTTGGCCCTCACCCTTTGGCAGTTCTGCACAATTCCTAGACTATTGCTCTACCTGGGAAGGGAATTGAGGAATCTCTGTGATTCAGTAAGGTGAAAAATGAAAATTCCCTCTTCTGCTGCTTGTCAGAGGGGTGGATGCCAAGGCTCCGGGCCTTGAGTCGTTTCGGGGGGACCCACTTAGGCACAGCCCCGCTACTCCTCCTCCTCCCGTCAAGGTGCTGTCTTTCCAGGAGTCTCTAGGTGGCAGCATTGTCCCAACGCAATGCTCTTCCCCTGGTGGCTGCTCCACTCTTCCCCCTCCCTTTCTGTCGGATTATCAGAGCAAAGGAGGTGCGGTCTATGCAGTGGAAGCCAAGATTTGGCTTTCTGAGCCCCAGCAAGATCGTGAACAAATGATTCGGGGAATTCAGTCTGATTGTGAGGCTTCCGAAGGTGCTCGGGCTGCTGCCGGCGAAGGCCATTCAAAGGTAAGGCTTAACATTTACGCAAATCTCCTCTTGCCACATATTTCCTCCATTTTTCAGATTTATCAAAATGATGATTTTCTTAAAAAAAAAAGGCCCCACCTCCCCCATTGAATGTTACCCCAGTGTATGGATGAGATCGATAGTTGGAAGGTATGGAAGGAGCCATTGAAATGAATCAGAAGAATAGCAAGCCAACAAGTGGTCTACCAAAGGAGGGGCAGCTCCCCGATGGCCTCTGAGGCCCCTTACAATTCTAGATGTGCGATTTTATTATTCCTGGGCCTCATTTCTCTCGTGTTAATACATGGAGATTAGATGGATTTTTGGTCACTTTCAGCTTTAAATGATTTAAAATATATTTATAACATTTAAATATTTAAATATATTAAAACACAATTAGCTATAAATTATATATATAAATATAATAAATATATTGTATTTAAATAGCTCCTATTTTAAGGAACTTCACCAGGGGTCTCAATTTTCTCATCTGTAAAATAAGAGGTTTTGATTTTCTAATTCTAGAAGATTTGGGTTCCTATTATTACTAGCCATGTCACTTTCCTGAGCCTCAGTTTCCTCATCTGGAAAATAAGAGGGTTGGTCTAGGTAGCCTCAGAGCTCCATTTCAGTTCTAGATCCAAGTCTCAGTTATGGTAAGTCACTTCACATTTTTGGGGCTCAGTTTCCTCATCTGTAAAGGAAAGGGGGTATGGTAGATGAACTCTGAAGGCCCTTCAGGCTCCTATTATTCTGAGTCATTTTACTTCCCTGGACCTTAATTTCCTTATTTGGAAAATGAGGGATTTGAAATAGGATATATTTGGGCCCTTCTAGTTCTCCCAAGGCTTTTATTACTTTCAGTTAACTTCCTCACCCTTGGCCTCAGTTTCCTTTTCTGAATAATGATATGGGTGGATCAGAAAGGCTGGAAGGCCCCTCCGAGCTGTACAGCAAGGCTACCAAGATGTTTAGCTCCTGTCCCTCCCAGGCTCTCACTCTGCTCCCCTGTAAAATGAAGGGGATGGACAAGATGGCCTCTGAGACCCCTTCTGGCTGGAGATCTAGAGTCTGATTCTGCTCAGTCCTTTTACTCCCCTTGGTGAGTATTTCCTCACCTGTAAAAGGAGAGGGATGGACTTGATATGTTTGATAAGGCTACCTTTCAGCTCAGAATTTAGAATCCTGTTCTTCACAGTCCCTTCCCTTCCTGCAGGTCTATCTCTGATCCTCGGTAAAATAAAGACTTGAACAAAATGGCCTCCAGGGACCCTTCCAGCTTTTGATCCAGGTTCCTGGATTTGGCATATTCATTCCCTGGGCCTCACTTTCGTAGCTTGTAAAATGAAGGGCTGAAACAAAATGGCCTCTAAGGTCCCTTCCAGCTTGAAATCCAGATGCCTGGATTTGGCAAATTCATTGGCGCTCCCTGGGCCTGACTTTCCTAGTTTGTAAAACGTTGAGGCTGAATAAAATGGCCTCCAGGTCTCTTCCAGTTCCATATCTTGGTTCTTAAATTAGGCATATTCATTGACCCTCCCTGGACCTGACTTTACTAGCCCTAAAAATGAAGTGGTTGAATAAAATGGCCTCTGGGGTCTCTTAGAGCTTGAGATCCAGGTTCCTTGTTTAGTCACATTCATTGCTCTTTCCTGGGCCTCAGTTTACTTCACTGTATTTACCTGTAAAATAAAAGGCTTTGACCAGTTTGCTTGTCTGGGCCCTTTCCAGCTTGAAGGCTAAGTTCCTATAATGTGAAGTTCCTTCCCCTCCCTTTGCCCTAGTTTTCCCCTCAGGAAAATGAGGGGATTAGACTACATGTTCTCTGAGGTTTTTTTGCCCCCAGTCCAACCACGCCTCACTTTTCCTCCTACCTAAAGCAGAAAGATCTAATAAAATGATTTCTGAGTTCCCATAATTTTCTAGATCAAGGTTCTGGTTATGCTTACCCATTTCCCCCTCTGTGCCTCATTTTCTCAGCCTATAAAATGAATGGATTGGAGAAGGTGGTCTCTGGGCTCCCTTGTGGTTCCAATTACAGGTTCCTATTACGAAAAGATACTCTATCCACCCCACCTTACCTTAATTTCTTTCTCAGTAAAATCTAGTCTAGATGGCCTTGGAGGGTCCCCGCAAATCTAAATTGGGGATCCTCTTATGCTCAGTCTTTTCTTCACTTCTAACATAAGGTGGTTAGAATGGATATTGTCAGGTCCCTTATCTCTTGAAATAAAGGTTCTTTCATTTCTATTTTCTGTCTGAGGAATGATGTTGGAGGTGATGGAGTGATTTGGTCTGGGCATGGAATTTGAACCAAGTTCTTTTGGCCAGGTTCTCTAATATGCTCAGCAACTTGAACTTTTTTGGAAAGGTTTCTTTCTTTACTTCTAACTCAAATTTGCCATGATTTCTATTTAAGTAGCTATATTCCAAAAATAGTTTCTGCCTAACATGTCACTGTTTGAAATTTAACATGTAGTCAGTCACATTTGAGACAGTTTTTGCAGAGAGGAAGTGATTATCAGGTCCAGTTTTCTTTTTGTTCAGTTTCAAAGTCCTTTATCAACCAGTTAAAGAGAGTGGAGCCTGCTGAGTGAGTTTGGGGCCCTGAGGGGGAAAAAAAAAATCACCCAGGCTGGGAGCTGTCCAGTGTACTGAGTGCCATCACCCAAAGTACTTTTCAGAGGAATGCTCCTGAGTCGACCAGGCCATTCTTTTTTTTTTTTTCCCCTTACTGTATCTAATCTAAAGCTCTCTGCCTGACTTCCAGGTTGCACGTTCCCTTCCCATGAACTGACCTCCAGGTAAAAAGCCTCTGGTGATTTGGAACTCAAGAGACCTGAATTTAGGTTAATACAAATTTATTATGCACTAATTATGGGCCAGGGATAGTAGACAGAGAACTGGCCTCTGAGCCAGGAAGCCCTGTGTTCTGTTGCCTTTTCTGAGGCAGTGTGGTGCAGAGGAAAGAGGGCTGGATCTGGAACTGAAGGACTTGATTTCAGATCTCAGCTCAGCCATTTACTTACTGGGTGATGTTGGATGTGACTATTCACTTCCTGGGCGCCTTTTTTCCTCATCTGTAACATTCCAGGGCTTGCCTAGGTGGTCTCTAATATCTGTCCAGCCCTAAGCATGACCTTAGACAAGTCACTTCCCCACTCTGGGCTTCAGCTTCCTCATCTCAAAAACGACAGGGTTGGACTAGAGGGCTTCCCAGATCCCTGCCAACTCTGCATCCACTATGATATTATCAGGTTCTGATGCCATTATCATTGCTTATTTCTAGATCTATTCTTATAGTAGTGAGAGTTGAAGCCAAAGGTTTATAAAATAATAATAATAGCCAGCATTTATGTAGTGATTTAAAATGTGAAAGCATTTAGCATATATTACCTGATTTTATTTTCATAGCAACTCTGTTTCTTGGGTGTGTTTATTATCTCAATTTTATAGATGAAGAAACTAGGGCTAAGAGAGTTTAAGGGGGAGATTAAATGGAGGCTGTAAGGTACAGTGGGAAGAGTACTGGCTCTGAGTCAGAAGACCTGGGTTCAAATTCCATCATTCATGGTTAATACCTGTATAATTTCCAGTCAGTTCCATTACTTCTCTGGGTCTCACTTTCCTTATATGTAAAATAGAAAGCTTGATATTCTAAATCTTTTATTTTTCCAAATAAAATTTTGTTTTATTCTGTCAAGTCCTGTAAAGTATCTTCTTGGTAATTTGACTGGTATAACATTAAAAGCGTAAATTAATTTTGGTAGCATTTTCATTTTTATTATATTAGTATGGCTTAGTTGTGAGCACTGAATTTTCCTCTAGCTATTTAGGTTATTTTTTTTTATTTCTTTAAGGAGAACTTTGTAATTGAGTTCATACAAGCCTTTTGTGTGTGTTTGTGAGGCTGACCTCCAGATGTTGGGGAAAATGTGCTGTGTTGGGCGGCTAGGTGGCGCAGTAAATAGAGTACCAGCCCTGGAGTCAGGAGTACCTGAGTTTAAATCCAGCCTCAGACACTTAACACAAAAAACTAGCCGTGTGACCTTGGGCAAGTCACTTAACCCCAACTGCCCTCCAAAAAGCAAAAAAAAAAAAAAGAAAATGTGCCGCGTTGGGGAAAATGTAGGGACAGCAGGCCAGAGTCCCTGTAGACATATCTCTTCTGTTATACATCTGGTAGTCCTCATTTGGAAATGGGTATACAGCAGCCTCTGGGGACCAGCTGTGATTTCCCTCAGTTTTTTGACCTGTGCCAGCAGACAGATCCAACCCCTTCCCCCTAGGTCCTGCCAGCTAGGAAGGCTGACAGAGATGAGGAAGCTCATTGCCACCAACTTTTGATCAAGGTCCAAGAGCAAATTTCCCAGTGGTTGTGCAGGATGACGTTTTTCTGAATTTCTTCTCTGCACCTTTCTACCCAACCGTTCTTAGTCAGATGTACATTTTTGTAGATCAGTTTCTAAGGATGACAACAACATTGCCTTTTCTATAACTTTGGCTTTTAGCTGTAAATTACCTATCTTTGATGTGAGACCTCTTGTCGAACCCACTGAACAAATAACTCTGGCTTAAGATGTAGATGGTGAGTAGATGCCTCCTTGGCATCTCCCCTACCAATCTTGGGTTTCATTTCCCTAGTAGCCATTTTAATCTATCCTTTCTAATCTAGAGATCATTTTTCTTGTTGAAAGAAAGTAAAGCATGTATTAAGGAAGAGTAGAGAGTTCTTCTGATCATATCTGCTATGTGAAATTAGAGTTGAGTAGTTCTGCCTTCTATCAGTCATCCATTATTATTGTTCTATCCAGCCTGAGAACTCAGCCAAGCAAATCTCATTTCTCCAATTCAGTCACAAAATCCTCAAGGCTATAGGATGTGTTTTCTACATTTTTTATATCCCTTCTCACTGCTCTACCCCTCCCCCTCCACTTTTGGACATTGTTAGATACATAATAAGTATTCTGTAGAGATTTTTTCCCCCATTAAGTTGAAATAGCTTTCCTTAGTTTTGTGGTTGTTTGAAATTTGGAAAATACTTTAAGGAGGTTTTTGCTTTATTTTCATAGCAGGTGTGTGGCATTGGAACAATTTGGTTTCTAGTTACCTCAGTGAATAATTCTAATTTATAATTTGGAAGAAGACGCTTTACAGGAAGCATCTACAACTGATACAAGCATCTACAGCTTTTCCTCTTCTCAATTGGAGATTGGCCTTCAAAAGTGGTCTTTAGAAGCTCCTTGAAAGTCAGTAGTCTTAAACCTCAATTCAGTGAAGACAAAGCAAACTGATTGCTTGAATGAAAGGGCTGATTGGTTGATTGAAATGCCAAGTTCATCAAAGTTGTTGAAACAATGGGTATGTATAAACCCAGCTTTGGAATTCCACTACTGGTACTTGTCTTCACTTTTTTTACTTAGCTAATTGGGGTCATTTTTCTTATATACCTGCAGGTTCAGATTCACCCATGTCTGGCAGTCAGGAAGAACAAGAAAATGGAACTGCATTGATCCTGAGGTAATTCATTCTATTATTCATTCAACAATATTTATTTCACTTACTTATTAAAGCTAGAATATTTTTCAATGAACAATTTCTCTCTCTCTCATCTCTCCATTGTCCACTCCCATAAAACCCAAACTTTTATGACACATATGCATAGTCCAGCAAAACAGATGCCCATGTTGACCATGTATGCATCTTGAGCCCATCACTGCTGTGGCAGGAGGTGGGATGATGTCACCCTCATCGTACCCTAGGAATGGTGTTGCACTGGTTGTTGCATTAACAGAGTTCTGAAGTCTTTCAAAGTTGTTTTCAACAAGAATTTATGAATCAAGTTTCTGTGTGCTAGGTGTTAATGGAGATATAAAGTTCAGGCATAATATGGTCCCTGAACTCATGAAGCCTATAATCTAGTTAGAGATATGAAGTTGTACATTATTGTTCCTCCTTCTTTCTCTGAAGGCTGAGTGTCCCTTAAGGTCTGCCATCCACCCTCTTCCATTTTCTTCCTGTACTTGGTAAACTCATGTACTCCTGTGGTTTTAATGACCACTTTTATGCATATATATATATATATATATATATATATATGGCCCTAACTGTTCTTTTAAACTTCAGTCTTCTATCTCAAACTACCTGTTGGATATTTCCATACAGATGACCCATTGGTAGGTTTTATTCAACATGTCTGAAATGAAACTTAGCATCTTTCCCTGTAAACTTGCCCCTCCTCCCAAATTCCTTGTTTTTGTTGATAGCACCATCACATGAGGAAATTGAGGCCCAGAGGCATGAAGCAGCTGATCCATTAGCACATAGCTTATAAATGTCAGATCTGGGACTTAAATCCAGGTCTTTTAACTTCTGACAAGTCTAAGGCTCTTTCTAAAACATTATGCTGCTTTGACGATGTACTTTAAGTACCAAGATAGTTAAGAGGCAGTAGGCAAATCTTCTGTCTTTCAGTTCAGATAGCTGAAAGACTCCAAACTCAGTGTTGGTATTAGACCTTATAAACACACATGTGCACACACACCAGTACATTTATCCATTCATTCAATACATCTGTTCATCTATCTCTCTATCTATCCTTTTTTGTCATATTAAAAATAGCCCTTCCAGGATGGTTTCAGGAAAACTTGGGAAGACTTGTATGAAGTGATGCAAAGTGAAGTGAGCAGAATCAGGAGAACAATGTATATATCAATAGCAATATTGTAGAGATAATCAACTTTGAAAACTTAGTAACTCTGTTAAATACAATGACTAACACTATTCCAAAAGATTCATGATGAAACATGCTATCCACCTCCATATAGAGAACTGATAGAGTGCAGATATCAAATGTATTTTCTTCTGTTTCTTTCTATTTCTTTGAAGCATGACTAAAGTGGAAATTTGTTTTCCATGACTGTACATATTTGTAATAGGTTCTGTTTTTCTTGCCTTCTCAGTGGGTAGGGAGGTGAGAGAAAAGGGAGAGAATTTGGAACTGAAAACAAAATTGAATTAAAAAAATAAAATAATAAATAACTATTCTTGTTAACTAGGAAAAGTCTATTATCTACCTGTGCTTTATAGTTTTTAGCATAAATGAGTGTTGTATTTGATAAAGGGTTTCTGTACATTTATTTTTATAATTAAGTTGGTGAGGTCCATTTTTGGGGTATAGACCTAATTGATAAAGGAACTCCTGATAAAGAAACTTCCTGTAGCAATGTGACTTCTCTGCAACATATAGTGATAGAGAATTCTTTGGGAGCAGTGAGAGATTAAGTGACATACCCAAGGTCACACAAGAGGGATGTGTCAGAGGACAGACATGAGCCCAGTTCTTTATGGTTCTGTTTGTTATGCCACATTACTTCTCATAGACATATATACTCTCAGTGAATTCACCTCTAATATCATTCAGTCTGGCCACTTGGGAGTGTTCTCTGTGGGCCAAGACAACGCATGGATTGTCTAAGTCTTAAATTGCTCACTCAGCAGTTGTCATGTCATGTAAGCATTCAAATCCCACTGCCTTCTCCTGATCAAAGGCAGCCAGAATTGGCTCTTCAATCATGTAAAAAAAAGGTGATATAAAGTATAAGGAACTTTTAACAAAGAGGTTTTCAACACAATCCATTTCCCTCATTAAAATAGGCATCTTTTGTAAGGGCACCATTACCTAGGAAATTGATAATGCAGGTAAAATAAGTAATAATATATTCTTCTCCTTTGGAACTAAATGACTTCAACTCATCTCAAATACAATTAGTAAATGTTATTATTGCCTTGAATAAATCTCATTATGTGCATTTGCATACATTAGTGCTTAGTTTAAACAGCCAAAGGCTGGTGAGGTTATTGATTTCATGTGTAGTTCTTGTTAATATTTGTCACTAGCCCAATGAAGCTGCCTACATTTTTCCATTTTTGGGGATTTTTCTTTTTTCTTTTTTTTTTTTTTTTTTTTGCTTTTTGGAGGGCAGTTGGGGTTAAGTGACTTGCCCAAGGTCACATGGCTAGTTTTTTGTGTGTGTGTGTTAAGTGTCTGAGGCTGGATATGAACTCAGGTACTCCTGACTCCAGGGCTGGTGCTCTACTCACTGCGCCACCTAGCCGCCCCGGGGATTTTTCTTAACAGAACACAATTATTTCACTTTTTTGGTTGTATAACTTTAAAATGGATGAACAAAAAGTTGAGAAAATGATCTTGGATTGAAGGGGGCAATATGAAAATGTGCTGATCCAAATTGTCTGACCATATTTCTGGTACCATTGGCAATTGAATTAGCCAGGGTCCTATTTTACATATCTGTTGTATTTACATATCTGTTGACAGTTCATTTGTTTGTTGGAACCAAAGGTCATCTGTCTCTGAGTCCTTAAAGCCAGCATATAACAATAGTATGCTGGAATCTCAAGAGTGTGGGCAAGGTCCCAGTCTTGGCCAATCTATGATATTAAAAGTAATAATCTTGCGGCAGCTAGGTAGCGCAGTGAATAGAGCACTGGCCCTGGAGTCAGGAGGACTTGAGTTCAAATTTGGCCTCAGACACTTAACACAAAACTAGCTGTGTGACCTTGGGCAAGTCACTTAACCCCAACTGCCTTACCTTCACCCCTCCAAAAAGCAAAAACCCCCCAACCCCCCAAATAAAGTAATAATCTTAGCTCAAGGCTGCTTTGGGAGGTAGTGGGTTCTTCCTCATTGGAAATCTTCATCCAAAAGGTGGCTGACCACTTGATGGTATGCAGTGCTTCTTAAACTGTGGGTCATGACCCCATATGAGGTCAGAAGCATTGAAAGGGGTCGTGAGTGGAAAAAGATTAAGAAGCCCTTAAGGACCTTCTCATTCAGGTATGAGTTGGAGTAGATGGCTGCCAAGGTCTCTCCTTGCTCTGAGAGTCTATGGTGGGTGGAAGAAGCATCTCACACAAAATAATATAGGAGCACAGACGTCAATAGTGAGAAGTCCAATAAGCCTTGGACTTGCATTGTATTCTTGCAGCACGTTTTTCTGTTTGCCTATATCCACTCTGCCATAGCCCCCCTCCTTCCCCTCCCTGCCCTAGATTGGCTGCTTGTCTATTGGAGTTGGCTGGTTTGTGTTTGGACTGTTGCTAGGCCCAGCTGTCTCCAAGGAGACCTGTTTGAGTGCTCACTATTTCAAGTGTCTGGCTACAGCTGCCAGACCATTCAACCCTGCCTTCCTGCTAATAGGTTGGCAAGACTAGCACGTGATCCTCTTTGTGTCATTTTTCCTATTTCAAATTCTAGGAACTCTGCTCAGAAAGAGGATGTTAATATCCATAGAAACCATTACTTGTTTCTGAGGGAACAGAAGTTTTTGAAAAGGAGAGTTTCTGTCTCTCATTTCCTGATCCCCCTGAGTTTCTCCAAGAAGGCTCTGGAGTCTGAGAAACTGGGTTCCAATTTTACCTCTGATTCTTACTAACTGTGGGACCTGGGGCAAGCCCCTTCACCTTCTCTGGGTCAGTTTCCTTCTCTATAAAATAGGGATAATAATGTTTATGCTCTTCATTTTCATACCCAGCACAGTGCCTGTGATCATTGTAGTGATATTGTAGTATCATATAGTGATAACACACAGTACTTGTTGACTGATTGGCCATAATTATTTAGATTTATATAACACCTTGAAGTTTGTAAAGCATTTTATATTTTATACTTCATTCTCATCACCCTGTGAGAACCTGGAGGCTCAGAGGATTACGTTCTTTGTTCACGATCACATAGCTAGTAAGGACAAAGGGATTCAAAACTGGGGCTCTTGAAGCTGCAAGTCCAGCCCTCATCCCACTCCCCGCCTAGGTTTGTGCCCTTGGATCCATCCTAGGTTATTTCCTATCCTGCCAATTTGGACCCACTAATTTTCCCCCTGAACTCAGCAGGCCATGTCCTGCCTTTGTAAATTCCCCATGCTAATGACAAATCATTCTTAGTTAATCATCAAAGCACATTTCAATGACTACTTTTAAGTAAGAAAACAAGATTGTTTAAAATATATCTCATGATCCACACACTATTCCCCCCCTCCTCCTTTTAGTCTAGATTAATGACATTGGACTATTTAGAAGTGACTTGCTTGGTGAAGAGGAAGAAAACAAATACAAGTAAGATGTGGTTTCTTTCTCAAAGCACTTAGAGTTATTCTACTGCAACAGATCTGGGATCTCATTGATTGATGGATTACCTCCAAGAATAATCACAGCGCGTCTATGGTCTGTGCCTTCCCAACATTGTTTTCTATAACCTCCCATAAATTTGCTACATGGAGTCCTCCTTCACAGGGTTAGAGCTGTATACAGACAAATAAACTATAACTAAGAATAAGCATGTAAGAGGATAAATGGTAGGATTTCTGTATTAATTTAGAATTTTCATATTTAGAGATTCTAAAGCTTACTAACACCAAATCAGACAAGCCTTTCTATATACACAGTAGAACAGCAAAAGAAGATTGTATGTAAAACTGAGAATTTCTGTTGTTAATCATAGGATTTAAGGTGGGAAAGGACTTTCCAATTCGTCATTTGACAGATAAGAAACTGAGATGCAGAGAAGGTAAGTGACTTATCCCAGGCGTCGTGGCTGAGGAATGGCAGAGCTACAATGGAAGTCCAGATCTTCCGACTCCTAACTGAGTTCTCCTTCCCCCCACCTGTTTCTAGCTGTTTTGCCAAGTTTCATTTAAGATATGTTGAATAAAAGTTACCAGTGGGTCAGTCTATATGGGAATATCCAATAGGCAGTTGGAGTTAGAAGACTGGAGCTTAAAAGAGAAGTTAGGGCCGGATATGTAGAACTGTGAGGAATACATATGAAGGAGGTAATTAAAACTACAGTAGTTACATGAGATTACCAAGTATAGGGAGGAAATGGAAGGGGGTGGATGGCAGACTTTAAGGGACACTCAGCCTTCAGAGAAGGAAGGAGGAGTAGTAATGTACAACTTGATATCCCTAACTAATGGTCCCCATCCCCATGGAGACTTCGTTCTGCTCCATTCCTGACTTTAGTCGTTTTGCCTCTCCTTAGGCAGTCCATTGTTCCCCTACTCTTGGGGGCTCACTATATTGGTGACATCATTAATCTTAGAGTGTACAGAAGGGTGTAAGGTAGGAAAGATAGGATGAGCCCAGGTTATGGAGGGCTGCTCATTGTAATACATATTGTTAATTCTGCTGCCATTGCAATACTCCATGACCCTATGCTTGCAGACTGTTGGGGTTAAAAACAAGGGTACGTTAGGGACCATTAAAAGAACTTTCAAATTTCTTGGATGTGATTCAGCCTATTCACCTCTTCCTGTTCAGTTCTTGGCTCACTTCATTTTCCATTTATACTATGCTATCCCATGAATATATACATGGACACATACTTAAACACAGGGTGTTCCAAAACTTTTAGTGTTGTTTTATGTTCTTAATAACTTAACGTATTTGATAATTTAATTATTTAAGATTCTTTTATACTCTTATAGCTTTGTGAGTTTTGAATAATATATTTAAACTTTTCTTTTATTAAGACAGAGCATACTGTCATTCATTGTGTGTGTAACAGTTTCCAGATGGACACTTTCTTTGACTTGGTAGGGAAGATGTTTTTGCTTGGCCACTTCAGCCACTTGATCTATCTCATTTGACTTTTTCTTGTGGGATTCCATCAAAACTGTTGTGTCTGTATCAAGACATTGTTCTTTGGATGATCCTAAGCCTAGTATTATAAACATAATTCTTTCAGTCATTGAATAATAGTTGATGAAAGTTCAAAATGACTAAGGAGATGTATAGCACAAGGTGGGGTTATATTGAATTTTAATAAAAAGCACTAATATTTTAAAAATTTGAATAATTAACATTTAAAATTTTTTTAGTAACTGTAGTGTTCATATTTCTGAAGTTGTTAAAGCTTAAAAACTGCACTTTGGGAACACCCTGCATATTCACATACAAGTACATTTGCATATATACACTCACATACACACATATACATTTGTATATACACATACCAATGGCTGACTCTATAGGCTGGCCTTCTACCTACATAGCATAGTCTTGGTAACAGACATTTCTTCATCCACTCAGTTTTTCCCCTTGTGAATGGTTAGGTCATATTCTTGTGATTACTTAATTATCTCTTCCAGGAATTTCAGAAGAATTCTGATGCTACAGGCAAAATGTTATCTTCGAAGAGATAGAAGAGATAGGAGACATCATCATCTATAGAAAATTCTTCTTCATCTTGGAGCCTGTGCTGGATCCTGGAGCCTGGTAGAGGTGAGCACCTTTGAAGAACATACATCTCTGTTTTATATTTTGCCTGTTATTTATCATCCAAGAGTTGTTAAACAGGGTTATTTGTGTTGTTATACCTTTCAAAGAACCTTGCCTACCTTTGATAAACACCTATTTGAAGGAGAGTCTTTCAGGCAGTGTTTTGCTCAGTCAAACCAAATGTTCTTTTAACAGTAAACACATATAAATAACAATAAACACAAACAATAAAACACAGTAGGACAAACAATAAACACAGTGGGAGCTTGTATTCTTTTATGTGTTTCAGTCCATAGTGTGATGGTAACAATGTGGTCACTATGGAATCTTTGTTCCAAAAACCTGCCTGTTCCTTACAAATACCTTCATTGAAGATGCCTCCAATGTGTCCATAGATGATGTTCATAAAAATATTATATAAATGGGAGAAGAGGCATATGGGTTGGTAGGTGTTGTGTTCCATATATATATATGTATATATATCTATAATTTCTTGCTCTTTATATATATATATATATATATATATATATATATATATATATATATATATAATATTTCTTGCTCTTTAGGAGTATTTGATTGCATTCTTATGCCATAATTTGTTTTGCCATTTGCCAATGTGTAGCCACTTATTTGCAACCTTAAAAAGTGCTGCCTTGATTTTTTTGTTATATATAATACCTTTCTTTTTTTTTAACTTCAATTTTAATTTATTTTCTTGGTTACATCATTCATTTCCACAAGGTTTTGAGTTACAGATTTTCTCCCCTTTTTGCCCCTACCCCCCAGCCCAGAACATTGATCCCACTGTAAGGCCCCTCCCACAATCTGTTCCCTTTTATGCCCTCTTCCAACACCCCTCTAGCTTTCTAGCAGGGCAGGAAGGGGCTCCCTGCCCCTGTCCCTGAATGTATTATTTCCCAGTTGCATTTAATTGTATAGCTTTAAATACTAGATTCTTGCAATTCCTCCTCTGTCACCCACTCCCACTGGGCGGAGCAGCAATTCAATACAGGCTGT
>JAQQSW010000362.1:25906-48265 GCA_028646575.1 Pseudocheirus occidentalis | reverse complement strand
AAAGTAAGAGAGCAGAGCAGGGGAGGGGCTTTACAGTGGGTTTGCTGTTTTAGGGTTGGACAGGGGGAAGACGGGGAGAAAATTTGTAATTCAAAAATGTAATGAAAATGAATGATGTAAACAAGAAAAGAAATAAAAAAAATATTAAAAAAAAAAAGAAAGCCAGGGAGTTTGGGCCCAATATGTTTATTCCACCAAGATATCCTTCAAGGATATCTGGTTTGCTATCCAAATGTCTGGACCATTATCTAGCACCTGGACTCAAACAAAGAATACTTCTTAGTCTCATGAGAAAAGAAGGGGAGATATCATTGCTAGCCCTAAATATCCAACAAATTGTTTGTTATTTCAGCCCCCATTACCAAATTTCCAACCAAGCTTTTTGCCCATAATCCCATGATGTCATTTACTTAGCTCTATTTTTGTTCTGTATTAACCAAAACCTATATAAGTGTAATTGTCTTTTTGCTTGGAGTCTTTGGCATTAATGGAAGTAAGCCACTGATCCACTTATTGATAGGTAGCATGCCACTACTAATAAACGTTATCTAGCTTGGAAATCTGCCTCAGTTTATCCATTTGTTAAAATTCAATCATAGCATTTACTGTTCTACAAATAAAATATTCCTATTCCAGATTACTAGCATTTTCACTGTTTGTCTGCCTGGAATTCTCTCCCTTCTCATCTTT
This sequence comes from Pseudocheirus occidentalis, assembly GCA_028646575.1. NCBI lineage: Eukaryota > Metazoa > Chordata > Mammalia > Diprotodontia > Pseudocheiridae > Pseudocheirus > Pseudocheirus occidentalis. The sequence continues at coordinate 47,575 of JAQQSW010000362.1, read as the reverse complement.
CCTTCCTGCTTCCCTGCCATCCTTTAGGATCCATCTGAAATCCTACCTCCTTCTAGTGTTTATTGACTGACAGATCTCTTTCTACTCCAAATCACAGAATCCTATCATCCTATGCTAATCTTGTAGTCAAAATATATGTACAGACTTTAGTAGCAGTTAAACTGAGTTAAATAAAGTAAGCCTTTTTGTTTTCTGCCTAGCACACAGTAAATGTTTAATGAATGTTTATTTATTAACTGGTCTCTGTAAATATATATTGAGAACTATGATAAAAGATAACAACAAAATCCCAATGTTTTAGCAATGGTAATCCTTCATAGGATCATGAATTTAGAGCTGGAGGGGACTTAAAATTAGTTCAACCACCTCATTTTATAGATGAAGAAACAGGGACTTTTTCAGTATTACACAGGGAATGCATTGTTTTACAGATATACAGGAGGGTATAAAGGTTTTGGACTCTAGCCTCTAAGTTCACTCTTGCTCTGGTCAGACAGGCAGACACCTTCAGAAGGTCTAATAATCAGCTTTATTCTAATCTAGTCTTTTCAAACGAAGTGGCTGATAATGGGAGCACCAGCTCCTACAGCTTTCTCTATGGACCCTTCTCCAAGAAGGGGGAACAACTACCCCAAGTCTCAATGGGGTCAATGGGACAGGCACAGCTTGTGCACTCCCTTCAATCCCCTTGAGCCTCAAGGGGGGGCTGGTTAAGGCAGGTAGGTACACACATTGCTCTATGCATTACCCGATTTCCCCTCTCACTGACCAGTACCTACTTGTTTAATAGGGCAACAGACAAAGAAGGCATCTTGCCAACATTAAGTTTACAAGTTAATATTATCAATATGGTCACTCTGTACAAGTGTAGTAAATATCAATTATGCCACCCCTGTGGTGGGTGGTGCAGTCTCAATGGGACTGTCTGTGATTCTAGGAATTACCATCTAGAATCTTCAGGGCTATTCTGGGAGTTATTCTCTAACACCTGGAAACTAGACATTGCCATGGTCATGGAGCCTGAGAAACTAACCTCTAAAAAGGACAACAAAATCCTCCTTACATACATGCATATTTACCTTCAAAAAATTATGAAACTATTTTATATTCATATGGTGTTCCACCTATAGTACTAATGAAAGTAAAATTTTGACATCTGAGATGTTTCAAGAGTTTTTAGGTTCATTTCTGCTTTGCTGTTTTAATATGAACTGCCTCAGAGGGCTGGACTGAAGACAGAGCAACCAGTATATTCAGATCCATTCTGGGACTAATATATAGTAGCACAAAAATGTCCAATTCTCCTTATAACTTGTTTGAACTGGACGACTGCCTGAAAACTGTATTTCAGTAATTTTGAGTTTCTCTGTCCCTTATTAGCTTTGTGTCCTTAAGGAAACTACTTTTCTAAAGTCCATTTATCCACCTATAAAAAGAAGGGGTTGGATTATAGCATACTGAGGTTTCCTTCCATCACTAAACCCTGTGCCCTGGGATCTTTCTTTAGTTTGCAGTTGCTCAATTTAAAACTTTTTAAAATGTCTAGGTCTGAGAAATGAAGAGGGGGAGAAGAAGGTATGAAGGATTTTTTTTTTCATATTCTGATCTGAAAATGTGCTTCTATTGGTATAGGAGAGCTCCAGAGAGAAGATACTTCTGTTAAGGGAAAATGGCAACAGTGATGCACTTTACAATTTGACTGATTGGTCTGAAAGGCACAGAAAGGTTAAATTATTTGCCAAGGGTCCAGTCATACATTCCCAGAGGTCAGAGTTAGTCAGCACTTCCATCTCAGGTTCTATTTAAAATGTGGCAATCTACTCCTTTCCTTATGGATTTGGAAACGGAAATGCGAAGGCCTAGAAAATATGCCGTGCATGTTGAGGGAAAGAAGCCCATAGCCTCCCCATTAGAAAGTGAGCTCTTTGGGGGCAGGGACAGTGTTTGTGTCTTAGTGCTAGCACCGTTCTTGCATTTCCTTTAGTGCCTCTTGCGTAGACCATTACTTCCAAATCCTATCCTTCATCCTGTAAGCCCTGATAGATCAACTTTTGCCTTAGCATGGTGGGGACCAATCAGAAAGGCTGGGCTGTGGGGTGTGAGTACCCCTAATCCTGCTCCCCCAGCTCTCCTTTATGTCTAGTCTTCCCTCATTAGAACTAAAAAAAGAATTAAAAAATCAGAGAGTCTGAGAAAAAACTAGGGAAAAATAAAAGCAATCCAAGAAAATTGTGAAAAGAGAGTTAACCAAGTGGAAAAAGTGATGAAAAATCTTAAGGAATAACTCCTTGAAAACTTAAATTGGGCAAGAGGAATTGAAGAAATAATAAAACTAGAAAAAACACAAGAATCTGTAATTATCTGGTTAGAAAAACAACTTATCTGGAGAACATACTGAGGAGACACAACATAAAAATTGTTGGACTACCTGAAAGTTATAATAATAATAAAAAAAGAATTTGGATACAGTATTACAAGGAATTGTTGAGGGAAATTGCTCTGAAATTGTAGAAGAAGGTAAAGTAAAAAGGTAAAGAAAAAAATCTATGGTTTGACACCTGAAAGGTATCCTAGGAGGGAAATTTATAGGAATGACGTAGCCAAGTTTCAAAACTTCTGCGTTAAAAAGAAAATATTGTAAGCAGCAAGAGGAAAAAAAAAACCCACCACAATTTCAATACCACAGAAATATAGTCAGGATTTCACATGACCTAGTAGCTTCTACTCTAAAAAAATTTAGGTCTTGGAACATTATATTTTGAAGAGCAAAGGAGCTGGGATTGTGTCCAAGAATAATTTACCAGCAAATCTGGGTATACTCCTAAATGAAAAAAAAATGGACAATTCACAATTTACAACTCTTTGAAGTAAGCAAAGTAAGCTCTTTGAAGGCAGAACTACTTTGCTTGCTGGCATTTATAACCCCAGACTTTAGCACAGTACTTTGCACATAATAAGCACTTAATAAATGCTTTATCTATCTGTAACCAGGTAATCAGCCCAGTGGCACAAGCCTTTGACCATTGGTGTAGACTGAGAGCAGCATGCTTGTTGACTGAATGAATGAAATGTGCTGGATTTGAAGTCAAAAAAGGTTCTGGGTTCAAATCCCTGCCCTGAAGCTAGGTGACCCAGTAGATAAAAGTGTTGGATTTAGTGTCCTAAAGACCCAAGCAGCTGAGTGACTTCAGGTAAGTCACTTAATCTTTCTCCTCCTAGCTGGATATGAGGATCAAATGAGATAACATAGTCAAGAGAAATCAGGAGGCATTTATTGAAGACTTACTAAATCACAGTCAAACACTGTGGTAAGGAGTCAAGATATAGATATGAACAAAAGGAAAGAGCCTGTACCTTCACAGAGCTTAATTCTAATGTTAAAAGACAACACAAAAACGAATCAGAAAAACGGAGGTGGGGGTGGAGAGGTACCCAGGTGGGCACAGTCAGGGCTGTCAGGAGAATGAGGGATGGCTGATCTGTGCCCTTCCTCAATATGGAACCCAAGGACGTGAGAAGGAGGGCCATAGAAAAGAGAAGGCAACTGAAGCATGATGGCAAAGTCTGGTGACAAAAGCTTTGCTGACCTTAAAGAGTGAAGATGTTGATAATGACTGCCCACCTATGTGGCTTTGGGAAAGATGTTTTATCCTCTGTGGGGCTCAATCTCGATTTTAAAATGATGTGGTTGGGTTTAAATAACCTCTAGGTTCCTTTCCAGCTACAGCATTGAAACTAAGACCCCTTAACCCAGAAGTAGTTTGAGGAAGTGTAAAAAGGGCTTTGGAAGGCTGAAAGACTTGAGTTTTACACCTGCCCCTAGAACTTCCTGGTTATGTTGCCTTAATTAATAAACATTTATTAAGCACTTACTGAGGGCAGCTAGGTGTTGAACCGGGATAAAGTGCCAGGTCTGAAATCTGGAAGCCTCATCTTCCCTAGTTCAAATTCAATCTCTGACACTTACTAGCTGGGTGATCCTGGGCAAATCGCTTAATCCTGTCTGCCTGTTTCCTCATCTGTCAAATTCGATGAAGAAGGAAACGGCAAACCACTTCAGTACCTTTGCCAAGAAATGCCCAAACAGAGGCAGGAAGAGTTGGACGTAGTGAACAACAATAAGCAGTTGCTTTGCGCTAGGCACTATGCTAATCCGTGAAGCAAAACAGTCTGTGCCCTCAAAGAACTTACAACTAAATATGGAAGAAAACATTCAAAGTAGTATGCACAAACAAGCTGTATATAGGATAAGTAGGAGCAACTTAACAGAAGGAAAGCACTGGAAATTAGCTGGGTTAGGGAAAGTTTCCAGTGGGAGGGGAGAGGGGGAAAGAAGGTAGGGAGGGAGAGGAGAGAGAGGAGATAGGGAAGAGAGAGCAGAGAGAAGCAAAGGGAGAGAAGGGGGGAGAGAGAGGAAGAGGAGACAGAAGCAGAGGGAGAGAGGGGGAGAGAGGAGGAGGGACAGGGAGTGTTCAGGTTTACTTCTTTATTGGTCAATCAATAATGATTAACAAGAAATTAAAAAGTAATACAATCAAATGACTACGTGCAAAGCAGCGAGGAAGTAAAGAGGCAAAGGGAGTCCCTGCCCTCAGGGCGGTTACACTCCAACAAGGACACAAATATACACAAAACACCTCACATACAGGATAAAGAATCTTGTCCACGGTACGGAAGTCCAAAATGACGTTCTGGCTGATCATTAGGCGCTGGTCTCTTCCAGCTTGGCCATTCGATGACTACGGGAAGTCGCCGCTCGGCCTCGGGGGTGGGGCAGAGGGTTCCTCCGCGGGGAAGCTCCGAAGCCTCGCTCCGCTCTCTCCCCAGGCCTGGGACTCCTTCCAAGACACTCACACCGCACGTGGGCCACTATAGCTCTCACGTGCCGGAAATGGACATGGAGGAGGCGGGCACTTCCGGGGCGTCAGAGGTCGCAGCGGCGGCAAGATGGCGGCCCCCTTAGAGCTCAGGTGCTGGGGTGGCGGTTGGGGGCTTCCGTCTGTCCACAGCGAGTCCCTGGTGGTTCTGGTAAGGGACCCGACCATCGGGGAGGGCGAGGTGGGGAGGGGAGGGAGTGGGCGCGGAGCTACTGATGGGCAGCCTGGAATCCGCCTACTGCCCTCTACATCTCCCTCCCCTCCCCCCGGCCCCCCCGGGAGCCATCCACCTCCCCGTCTTCGGGGGACCAGGAGGGGAGGAGGGGCAGTGTCAGGCGGGAGGCGGGGGCGTTGGCCCCACGAGCCTGGACTCGGGTCCTCCACGAGCCGGGGTGGAATCCTGGCTCTGTGTTTTCCTGGCTCTGTGACCTTGGTCCAGTCACTGCCTGTATCTGTGCTTCAGGTTCCCTAATCCCCTTGGCAAAGCAGGAGGGACTGTCTGGTGTGGGGAGGGGAGGACACACCAGCCCCCCTCCCTCACTTAGACGTAAAACTAAGGTAGATGGACTCGATGACCCCAAGGGCCCTTCCACAAACTGTCAGAACTTGGGGAACTGGGTGTGTGTTTGCCCTGCCCCCAGCCCGGCTGTCCAACTTGTGCCACAAGGATCAGCCCCGCACCCCAAGGTCCTGCGAGCACAGGGTCGTCTGGAGTATGCCGGCTGGAATGAAATAAAACTGCCCCTACCCTCCGCCCCACCACCCCTCCTGCCCCGCCTCCCTCTTATGCTGCCTCCTAACCCCTCTCTGCCCCCTCCCCACCCCTCCTGCCCTGTACCTTCCCCAGCCGCCTCGCACATCTGGCCAGGTGTGTCCCGCGGCTCATCTTCCAGAGATGACGGTTTTGAAATCAGGCAGTGGTTTTGGTTGATGTGTCCGCAACTAGACTGAAATGTTTTACCACACTCTCTATTTTCAGGCTTATGCCAAGTTTTCTGGTGCACCTCTGAAAGTCAGTGTTATAGATAACACCTGGAGAGGTTCAAGAGGTAATAGTGGAACATTTTAAACTTTTTCTTCTGCTTCGATCTTCCAAGTATTTCGGGTTAGAGTGGTGAGGTTGTCATTGATGAACTTGACAAAGGGAAGAGAGTCTTTCTTTAAAAAAAAAAGTTATGCATGTCGCTTTTAGCTCATTGGAAGTTGTGTAAATAATGGAACATTTTAAACTTTTTCCTCCGCCTTGATTCCCCCAAGTATTTCAGGTTAAAGTGGTGAGGTTGTCATTAATGAACTTGACCAAGGAGGAGAGTTCTTAAAAAAAGTTGCTTTTAGCTCAGTGGGAGTTGTGTTTGGGATGTTTCAGTTCTTGGCATAAATAAGTCAGGGCCCCACAATTTCCCTTTGCTAATTTAAAAATATGTGTGTTTACTCATATTTAGTCCCTACAGATGTGAAATTGGCATAAATTTAAAGCATTGGTCAAGTTAACTGAAATGTTTTGTTGTATGTAAACTGTTCTTCAATTACTTATAGTTCTGATTTATAGGAGATGTACCTATTTTGACATCAGAAGACAATACTGTAACTCAACCAGCAAAAATACTTAATTTTTTGAGAAAACAGGTGGGTGGTCACTTTATTAAAAATAAGATTGTTACCCTGCTCATTTTCTTAGTTTGAGTTTTTAAATTTACTTTTCTTCCCCTAGTGCTTTTTATGGTTAAACATTATTTTCATTGAGTACATCTGTCCTTTATTAGTAATGTCCTACTACATTTAAAGTATATTTCTAAATAGTAAATTATCAGCTTCTAGAACCGATGCTCCATCATTTTGTGACTTTGAAACACATACAATATACAAATGTTTTATATATATGTAATATGTCCAATTTGTAGTTTTACACACTTAATTTGCCTAGTGTTTTATTGAATTTCTAAAACATATATTGAAGAAAAGTTCTCACATTCACAGATACTAGACTTAGAGTGAGGAATGCTTGGGTTCACATTTCATCTCCAACACTTAGTGGGAGTGACTTTGAGCGAATCATTTAACCTCTGTGCCTCCGTGCTCTATCTGTAAAATGAAGGCTAGACTAGATGACCTCTGAGGTCATCCTTTGAATTCCAGGTTGGAAGGAACACTCTCAGTAAGTGGTCATTCTTTTCTTGAGCTACTGGAGGGCTGGAGTACTTGTTACCTCCTGAAGTAGACCATTGCATTAAAAAAAAAAAATTTAGCTATCAAGAAATCTCATTGTATATTGAGCTGAAATCTGCCTCTTTGTAACTTCTACTTTTTACCTAATGGTCCTGGTTCTCCCATAGAAAATGCAGAATTGTCCAAGTCTTATTTTTCTTTACTGGTATTAAGACAGCCCAGTTTGACTTTTTAACTATAAAATTAAAGTGTGAAGGATTGATAATTACATTTAAGTACATAGTTATATGAATAACTTCATATTTTTCCTTAAATAAAAAGAACAGTGTGGTATAGTGGATCAAAAGCTGGCTTTTTGAGGCCAGGAAGACATGGATTCACTTCCTGCTTCTGACACATACAGGCTGTGTGACCCTGGGCAAATCACTTGCCTTCTCAGTGCTCTCCAGGTGACTCACTAAGACTATAGTTTAAAAAGAAGGTGTCTCCCTCTATCAATGAAATAATAACACAAATCTCTGTATTTTTTTTTAGCGGTAATCTATTAATCATCAAAGAACTTGGGTGCTTATCATATTTATGGTACTATAATAAACACACAATCAAATTGTAGTCCTGGTAATCCTCAGACTTGTCCTACATTTTTCCAACTGCATGTTTATTTCCTTAAGTAGTCAAGTCTCCAGTGTCTGAAGTATACTTCCTTCTCCTAAAATTTTTACCCAAAATTGAAATGCTTTTGAGATATTATAGACACTTTGTTTTGGTGGATATTAGTGAAATAAGTCTTACATTATGATAGCTAGGGAGAGTGACATGTAAAATTAAAATAGATAAGATAGATTGGGAGTCATTTCCTAATAGACATTTCTGTACCACAAATATTGCAGGCTGATTGCCAGGGAATGGCTATGTGTCTCCTTGGTATGATCCCTTCATGTCATATTGATATGAATCATATTGATAAGAGAGAAATGTGAACTTTTTTTTTTTTTAGCACTTTCAGAACCACTTACTTTGCTCTGAAATTAACATATAGTAACTTTATACAGTAGCTGAAATGTAGTTTTGTTACTAGGCATAAAGAAAAAGAGACCAAAGCTAGAGAAGTAACTTGGATTAAATGGGGATAACATTCTGATTTTGTTTTAGAAGTATTACAGGATAGTTTTTTTTATAGATTAGTTATATGCTAATTAATTGTAGTATTAAATACTTTATCTGACTGATTGCTTTAAAAAAAATCCATAGGAGTTACTACTTGTAGATTAGTAACATAAAATATTTTTTCTCTCCTGTGCCCTTTTAATAAGTGTTTGTCTTATAAATCATTGTGAGGGAGAGCAGGAGTCCTAATTTGCTTTGATTTATTGCTTTTGAGAAGGGCCTTGACTGTCTTTGGGTTGTTTTATTTTTTAATAGAAATACAATGCTGATTATCAACTCTCTGCAAAACAAGGTGCAGATACACTGGCTTACATTGCTCTCCTTGAAGAGAAGCTTCTTCCTGCCATGGTAAGACAAGACAGCCAGTATTATAATTTCATAGTTTAGGTGAAAACATAGTTATTGTCTTATAAACCACATCTTATTAAGTTTATATGAAGAGAGGGAGAAACCCCTGGCTTAAAAAAATATTTATGAAGCATCCACAATGTAATAGGCCTGAAGTGCATTCTGAACATAGACCTGGCCATCATTATCTTTTAGGAACTCAGATGCATTATTTAAATATTATTAAAGCACAGTGACACATGATGTTCATTTTTGTAGATAACAAATTATACTGCCAGAAGACTGACTAATATGTAATACTGTTTGGCATGGAATTAAATAAACTATAAGAACTAATAAATCTTATAATTGGTCTAGCATTCTGTTTGAGAGTTATCCTAATTAGGATTTAGTTCTGAGGTTTATGAAAAATTGTAACATTCTCTTTTTTAAAGAAGCATTCTTTTTAATTTGCTTTTCTTTCATGTAGCTCCACATGTTCTGGGTTGAGAATGATAATTACTTTACTGTAACAAAGCCATGGTTTGCGTCACGGATCCCATTTCCACTTAGCTTGATTCTTCCTGGAAGAATGTCTAAAAGAGCGTTAAACAGGATCCTCCTTACTAAGGGAGAGCCTCCTCTCTTCCACATCAAAGAAGTAGAAGCCCAGGTACACTTTGAATGAGTTAAGAAAGCATGCACATCAGGAGAAGAGATGGGGGGGGATGGGCAAAGACCAGCTTGTTACCTAAGGATGCCTTGCTAAAGCAGTGACAGAGTAGAGTATTCTTTTTCTATTCTTGAGGTGAAGTTTCTCTCTATTAGATATATAGAGATGCCAAGGAGTGCCTAAATCTTCTATCAAACAGATTGGGAACATCTCAGTTTTTCTTTGGAGATACGTGAGTGTTGTTTCTCTTTAAAATACCAGTTTAATAATGCATGTACAAGTGTAAAATTGGAGTTTGTTCACTGAATAAAACAAAATTTTTTGGTAAAAAGTATAATAGTTCCTCATTGTTTCTATGTTAGATTAGAGGTTTTTCAGTATAAAAATTTTTTCCCATTCTTTGTGTCAGAGTCAAAGACTTATCTACTGTCTCAAACTGTTTTTTTTTAGAACTGCTTCATTACTGTACCATCTGTAGTCTTGGGCTAACCCTTGTGACCACAGTATATACTTGCATAATATATAGTCTTTCTGATTTCTTAAATAACAATAAGTTAGTTGATTGATTAAAAGATTGGTGGATACTTAATGACTAAAAGCTTGTTTGATCTTCTGTAATGAAATGAAAATTAGAATATTTTTTCCACAGTACTACCTGATAACATTTAGAATTAAGAGTCCTTTGGATATAATTTCATTTTTAAAAACATTCTAAATGAATATTTTCCTGTTTTGTGTAGTTTAAAATTAGTTTCCTAATTTCCTGCAGGCCTACTACCCTCGATGCCTATGTATTTGGTTTCCTTGCACCTCTTTACAAAGTACACTTCCCTAAGGTTCAGTTACAGGAGCATCTGAAACAACTCTCCAATCTGTGTCGATTCTGTGATGATATCCTGAGTTGTTACTTTAGGCTTAGCTTTGCAGGTAAGCAGTCTTTTGGCTTGGTTTATCTTTGTGTATAAACCAAGGGATTTTTTTTTTTCCTGTGGAGGTCTAATAGAAACTTTTTGAAAACTACTGTGATTTTATTATTTTAATGGAGATTTGTGTTTTTTTAAAGACTTGTCTAAATGCTCATTGTTTTACAGTACATCTAAAAAACTGCATTTTTCAAACCTTATATTTCATTCTTATATCGTTGATCCAAATATAGTTGAAGAAATAGATATTTTTCTTTTTTAAACTGTTCTCAGATTCTGTAAATGTCTTGTTTTTAAAATATCAAACCTTGTGAATAGATTTCCTTTCTTAATCTAGACAACTAGAAAACCAAGATATATGGAGTATCTTCTGATGAGAGAAAGCCAGCTTTTCCCCTCAAAGTATATACACAATTAATGCTTACCTGTCATCCACAGCATTTACTTGCTGCCCCTGGTCAGCAGTGGATAGATTTAGGTGAAGGAAACTTCATTGGTTATTACCTTACTCCCCAAATGATTGTGGCAAATTGAAAACAGTGATTATTTAGGGAAATTTGGTGGCTTGTGCTTTTGAAGGCCTGGTATAATTGATGAATGTGAGTAGAAAATACGTCTGACACTTTACTTATCCTTATAAAAGATGTAAGATATCTAGCAGAGTGAATGTATATTATTGGTGGGAAAAGAGAGTGATTTTGGAATAATTGAAGTAACAAGCAATGTTACTGTTGCTAATGAGGAAAGACCATACAGACACTTTGATAAATGACCCAGTCATAATGAGTGGGAAAGGATCTGACAGTTTGAATTTCAGGAGAAAATGTTCACTCCTGCCTATCTTTCACTAATGACTCTTAAACTATGGTATGAAGCTTCAGCTGAAATGGACTAAATTTCCACTTGATTCATCTATAATCTTTCTTTGATCCACACTTGGGAGTTTTCTGTTTGGAGCATGAATTAACTTTGCATTTAGCCACAAAATGCTTTTTTCTCTTTACTCTGGCACTCATACGGCAAGTGGTCTAAATGGGCTTTGCAAATGGCTTTTCAAAACTTCTTGTCATTCTCTGATTTCTATCTCGGCTTTTTAGGCTTCTCTCCAGCGGGACAAGATACAGTAGATGCAAATCTGCAGAAACTCACACAGCTTGTAAATAAGGAATCCAACTTGATTGAAAAGGTCGTGTTTGCTTTATCTCTGCTGTCTAATAATTCTCTTATTTCCACTTTTGCAGCAAATGTTCCAATTTGGGTATGCATTAGCATAATACTTAGTAAATTACATTTACCATTATGGAACCTTTGGGTAATATTTTTGAAAAGGGGGTTTAAATAATCATTTATTCACAATGAAATACAGTTTAGTGTCTTGAAGTAAGTAATAAACTGATTACTCTGAGGAAAGATGGCTGAATCATTAATAATTCTGTTGAATAATTATCTAGTGAAGCAGATACAGTAGCTTGTTTTGGGTCATGATCTCATTTCATGGTCAAATATTTGTGTACTGGCAATGGTGGGTGTTTTGCAAAGCACATAATAGTATCCTTTTCCTTTGTGATTAGTGCTTCCCAAACTCAGGAGCCCAGAAAAATAACAAACAAAAGTAAACTAAATTCCTAATTCGTTAGCTACCTCTCCCTTTTACTGAAGATTGACATATTTTGAACAGGAAAGCACTCAATGCTTATTTCTTCTTTAAGATAGCTTCATCACATCGTGTTTCTCCCTGTGCACAAAGCCCCTTTGTCCTCCTTATCCTCACCTTTCCCAGACTAAACCAAGGGAAGATATCACTAGTGTTCTCCAGTTTTCGAATAGCACAGATATTTTTGCCAGTACTTGGGGAAGGATTATAGATTTGAGAGGCTGTAGATGCTTGGCACCCTCAGGGTAAGTTGAGGTAGAAGGATTTCATAGAACAAAATTTGAAAATGACACTCTTCAGTATTGATACCTTTTTGAGAACAAAGACTCTTCACCTTTGTTTTCCCATTGGCCCCTCTGGCTGTCTGATGGAACATATGGATGCTTCTCACAATAAGGCTTTTAAATACACAAAATATAATTCATAGAATTACGAAGGAAACCAGTTGTATTGAAAGCTAGTTATCAATGTTAAAAAAAATCTTGGATCTCTTGTATTAGCAGATTTTTTTTATAAAGTAATGAATAATCCTTAATTTACCTATAATGCTTTGCATCTTAGATCTTTCTTGTTTCATAACTTTTTCAGTTCATTTAGCTCTTACCATTGTGTGATAAATTCAAAGAGTTGTCCCCATTTTATAGATCATGCCTGGTCAGGCAGGCAGTATGTTGTGCAGAGGTCTGTTTATAGATGGAAGAAACTAAATAATATGAATATAAAGACCTATTTCTGCAGTCACATATAAAGTAGAGTTGTGTGTAAAATTTAGTCTCTTGCTTCAACCAGTCATATCCAGAAATCATGGGGAAGTAATATTTGAAATGTTTGACAATTTATTATAAAAGAATAAAATATAAGAATCAAGTGATTTATCAACATTGATTCAGAGCTGTCTGTGACTTAAGACATTAAGATATTAAAGCTATTTCATGATCCCATTAGATACTCAGCTGTTAAATTAAAGTTGTTCCTAATACTCCCCACATATGGCACTTAGGAGATAGAACCATTTTAAATTGGGAGAAAACAGAGAAATTGTGATGTGATACCATCATATAACCCAGTAGTCTTATAACCGCACATTATCAGTTTCCACACTCAGGCATCCTGATGGGGCTCACTCTGACTCCCCTATGATCCAACATCCTATTTGACCCTTCCCTTCTAGCACACACACTTTTCTTCTCTTCTGTGAACAGACCTGGTGAGTCATTCAAGCATTTCTTGTAGTACCATTGTTTAGATTACAGGTAGAAAAAATAAAAGGAGATTTATAAAACAATTCTTTTAAGGAAAAGATACAAAGTTCTGTATAAATGATTAAAACAGCTTACCAACAAAACTTCTTTTAATTTAAAAAATTACTCAACCTATTATAACAACTAACCTTTATAATAAGGGTCACTGTACATAAATGTATATCATACCTTTGCATCTGTAAAGCTTAGGTGAGGGTGGTTTTCTCCTATTTAATTTGTGGCTAGGATGTGGAGTTAGTGGATATCTATAAAGCACTTTGAGGTAGATAATAGATAAAAAGCACCTTGAGCTCTGTTGGGAAATCAGCCTGCTAAGAGGGTAAAAAGGTGCTGTTTACATTAATTCTCCTATTTGGATGGACAACTGCTTTAGGAGCTCATTTGAAACCATGAGCCAGATTCCAGAGGCTAAATGATATCGTAAGTCCCCATGACAGGGAAATCAGATTTCTAGCAGAATTAAGAAGTTGGGCACTATTCCTAATCATCTCTATCCTAGTTTGGAGATACAGGAATCCATTAGACTGTTATGGATCTGAGAATTCACTAAACCATGTTTTCATCAAGTCAGAGGTCTTGTTCTTCTAAATTGCTTATCTCTTTTAGTACTTATCTCAGTACACTGTGTATAGAAAGGGCTTACTATGTATTTGTTGAATTGAGTTGATGCTAATTTGTGAGCTTTTGTCCTTTTTAGAATTAACCATTTTAGCCTGGGAGTCCTGGGCCTTCCTTTATATTATAAATCTGCATCTCTAGGGCATCTTTAGAACCAGTTCAGTTTCTGAGAAAATCTTCATAGTCAGAATGAGTTGAGACTAAAATGACTCGTCATGTTATTTTTTGCCTCCTCCTCTCTTTGGTGGACTTCTGTGGGTCAGGTATCATTGGTACCTGCTAGTGCAGCTTGATAAAAATACTTGGCCTGGTTCTGATTAAAGTTCTGTGCAACAGAATCAAAAGCATTACCTGTTATGTGATTGTCCCTCCATTCAGTTAGTGTATCAGAGATGAACTATTTGACCTGTTTCAGCTATTTTGCCTTTTTAACTAACTGTAGATTAAAGGCTTGGTTAGAAGCCATGTGAACATATGGGCCCAGGAAACATTGCAAACCAGAAAGTTTGGGTGTGGAGACCACAGTCCAAACTAAGGATGCTACAGACATGAGTCGGATGATCAGATGTATCTTTTGTACTCTCTGCAGATGGATGACAATCTTCGCCAAAGCCCTCAACTTCCTCCTCGGAAACTGCCTACTCTCAAATTAACTAAAGCAGATGAAGAAAACAATTCATTTCAGCCCCTTTCACCCTGACAGCCATCATTTTCTGTGCATGTGCTTCAGCTGCCTTCAAATCATTTGAATGCCGCAGTAATCTTATAAACAAGTGTGGTCAGGCAAAAGGAAAGCTATTATAATAGGTACAATTGAGACAATAAGACTAAAAGTAGACCCTCTCCATGCTGCTTGTTGCTCTATTGAGAAGCTTGTAGTCCAGCCTGATCATGCTCTAAAATGCAGTTAGGGTGAATTTTAAAAAAGAAGCTATATTGTACTGTATGGAACCATCTGAACCTTGGCAAAATTTTGCCTTTCATTCACACATTGTTGATCAAAAGCTACAATTCCATTGTTCTGAATGTGCGCTCTTAATTTATTCAGGTGTATTAATTTAATATCCTTCAAACAATGTATGTAATACTGTATAACTGTTTGGCTAAGGCTTTTTCCTCTGTTAAGAAATCTATGGTTTCCTTTGGTATTAGGAAAAGTGTAAAAACTTTTATTATTAATGGAAAATCCTGCCTTTAAATAGCAGTAAAAAAAATGTGTTTTTAATTAGGTTATTACAAACTGAATCTTTTTGGTTTGGGTACTGTATAAATGATGGTTTTGCATTGTATTGCCTCACCCAGTGCCCTTCACGATAATTTTGTTACATGCTGATTGTGTGTGCACATTGTAGGCTAGGAAGGGCCCTGATTAGTGCAATGCACCTATACTTTTGGCTTATTTATAAACTAGTTGGGGTCTAATTTGGATTCCCAGAGAATTGAGTCTGTTGGTATTGAGATGCCATATCATGTCTAACTTTGCCCAGCTCAGGAGGAGCCCAAGGCTAGAGTAAGAAGGTATTGTGTGTCAAATTCTGTAGCTACCCCAGGCTTTGCTCTATCTAAATCATTATACACAAGAAGTGTATATTGTGCTCAAAACCTTTACAAAAACCAACTCGATTGTTTCTTAGACAGCAGTTGAAAAACCCAAAGGCATAGTTTAGAAAGCAGCTTTAGATTTTTAAGAATCTATCTTATTTATTGGTTACTGAAGCGCTTACGGGATTCAGCCATGAGGGCCATTTTATTTCTAATTAGAAGCTTGTGTATTCTCATGGCTAATGAACTTCTTTTGTCTTAGAACTACATCTGGGGTTTTAAAAATATAGCAACATGTTTTTCGATCAGTGTCTTAAAGATTACTAACGGTGCTCAGTTCATCTTGTCAAGTTCTAATTCAGAGACCCATATGGCCAGAAACAGGTTTCATATCTAAGAGACTACTTTGTTCATTTCGTGTTGATTTGAACTCAGCAGTTTCTTCAGTCCTTCCTTCTTAAACTGTTTAATTTATTCTGTCTAAGTAAATATTTATGCAAGAATCCATAGGTTCTTGTAAATATTGTATCTTGAAAGTTTTAACAAAGTTGGAAAATGTCATCTTTAAATTTTGCTTTATTCAATTACTTTGGGAAAAATATAGTAATTAGTTTTCATGTTACTATTTAAATATTTGTTTCTGCTTCATTTAGGATAGGTTTTAGATATAACAGCAGTCAGATCTACATGAATGTTTTGAAAATCATGAACTTAGGAATTTAATGCTTGGAGAGCATATGCGAAACAGAAACAAGGAGCAAAGTTATGAATTGCATTTTTGCTTATGCTTTATTTAGAATGAACTATTTTACTAAGATGTTCGGCTTTGCTTAAAGGTATTAAATGTCTAAGTAAATGAAAATGTTTAAATTTCTACAACTATGTAGGATAATATTAATAGTGGCTTATATTTATGTGACTTTGGGGTTTACAGAATTCTTTATATTCATCTTTGATAGCATACTTTTTTATATTTCATAGGTGGAATCAGGCTCAGATATTACTTTTATGTGCTAATGTCTTCAACCAAAAGAAAGAACCTTTAACAAATTATTATACTTCACAGTAAACAAGTAAACATAAGTGTGATTCATTTGCTAATTATTCTTTTTAGCTTTGAATGTTGCACAGCTGTTCCAAAATCCTATTGCTAAGAGCTGGACTTAATATTGACAAGCGAGGATGACTGTATTACAGTTGTATTTTATATATATTTTTTCTCTTTAATAGCTTTAAAGAACTTTTAGTTACTTCTTTTTGCTTATTTTTCTGTATGAGTAAATTTGGTAAATTGAAACTAAGCCTAGGAGAAAGTACTATAGGGACCACATATTGGAAGGAAAGGGAACAAAAATTTGCAGATTAATCAAGATTGATTACAATCCATCTAAGTCAGTATATATTTTAAACCAAGTTTGAATTTTGGGAAAACTAATCTTGGAATAAAACATTTGGAAGCTACTTTTGAAGATTAGGGAAAATATTAATTTGTTTGGTTCATGTGGCTATGAGATGGCATAGATTTGAAGAAAAAAGGAAAAGTAGGGAGAGAGGAAGACAGGTAATACCCAGAAAACCAAGATCCAGTCCCTACATGTGATATTTCAGATTAATGATAGGGCTGTAGAAATCATAATGTTTTCATTATCTTGGAAAGCTGCTCCCTACGCCTGCAAAACGTTTCTCATCAGCAAATCAAATTTCAGTGTAAATGTGTAAATGCATTTTGGCCACTTTGGTCACTTGAAAGTTGGTTAAATCTAAAGCCAAGTTTATGGCCTTTCAGTTTGTAATTGTATTTCTGCCGAAAAATGTTATTAACAACCTACCAGAGGCATCTCAAGATACTAAGAAAACAGTCATTATGCAAAATTTATTGAATGTAATGGGGCAACAGCACTAAGGACTTTGCCCTAGGCAAATATCTACATCAGTTCAGTTTGTATGCTTGATTCTAACTTCTGAAAAGTTGGTGACAGAACCAATGTGTTGTCCAGGACAGTCTGGAGAAGTACAACATTTATATCAGCATTAGGAGAGTGTTCTCTAGAGGCAGCTGCTTGAAGGAAGAATCTGTATCTTGGGTTCCAGAATAGAAAACTTTTATTGTGATTGCAGGAGATGGGAAAATCTAGCTTGGCAGAATCAAGGAGCTGCAGTTTGAATTAAACTAGGACCTCTCTCATTTTATCATTGAATCGTCTTCCGGATTTACTCTGTGGGTCCAGATTGGAGCAGTAGACACGATTATCATAGACAATGATAGCTTCTCTTCTAATGAGTTGCCAAATAAGGTTCAATTCTTAAGAACTAGTAGATGGAAGAAGGGAATAAAAGGTGAACATGTAGTTTAATTTATCTACATTAATTTTGAATTTAAATCTTTACATCATTAATTGTATTTAAAGATATGAAGACCTGGAAAAATAAAATTTTTTTTTGAAATTAGAAAATCTTGGATTGTGAAGATTTTTTTGGTATGTGTGTATGTGATGAATAATATGTTTAAGAATTAAATTTTTCCTATAGGGCATTTCCCCTTTAAAATTATTTTTATAGACCCATGAATGGTATCAGATAATCACAATTACTGTACTTTGAAGGCAAGTAGGACAGTGTAATTCTTATAAGCAGAAGAATGTACCTGTTCTGAAGGAGGCGATGGCATTGTAGCAAGATAATAGAAGGGAGAAGAGCATCTTGCTTTGTTAGACCAGAAATTTAGAGATCTGAGTTCCCTTCCTGCCTATGCCATTTACTCTATGACTGTGAGCAAGGCCCTTCTCCTCCTGACTTAGTTTTCTCAGCTGCAAAGGGAAGCCCTAACTAGCTCCCAAATGCTATGATTTATGATTTTTTGTTGATGTAGGACTTGATGGACAAGTTCCCGTTCTTGGGAAGTCTTGAAGAATTGGGATTTTTTTTGCCCCTGGATAAATATATAATTTTTGCCACATATATAAAAACTTTTTCTAAAAGCAGAAATATAAAGGATGAAGATACTGCTACAGCTTTTGGCTAGGTTGAAAGCATCCTGTTTAGGTCTTGATACTTAAAAAACACTTCTTTGATCAAAGAAATAGGGAAAAGACATACCAAATTATTTCTAGTAGTTCTTTTTGCTGTGGCAAAGAACTGGAAACTTATGGGGCACCAATAAATTGGGCATGGCTGAACAGGTGGCATAAATGTGATTGAATACTATTGGGCTGTAACATGATGAAGGGGACAACTTCAAAGAAACCTATAAAAACATGAACTAAGTAAAATAAGCAGAACCATGAGAATAATTTATACAGTGCAAAAATATCATAAAGACAACTTTGAAAGATTTGAGAACTAACTCTTCAGTGCAATGACCAACTGATGTAAGATTAGTCCTGATGAGATCACCATGGCAGTTTACCCTTAAGGCAGGATTCTTGGAAGAACACTGACAATAACATTTTTAAACGGTTGATAAACCTGTGTTCCCCAAATAGTATTTTGTCTACCACCAGTTTGTATTTCTCTCTAATAACAAACCTCTGCAAACCCCCCAGTGGTAGCTTGGTTTCTTCTGCCTGATAATACGCCCCCCCCCCAAAAAAAAAATTATTTTCCCGATTCCTGATAAACAGTTTGGCCAGCTCCAGGAAGGCTATCCAAAATCATAGAATAAGAACTTCACTCTCACAAGAGCATTGTGGAGCACACCCTGCACTCTGGCAGGACTATACCTCCTTGTCAGAACACCCCCCTGTTTGTTGGATGGACCTGTGCTCCCCAGCACAGTGCTGCCCTTGTGTGAGTTATACACTGTTGTTAGTGTGTATGCCTGAGTTGGATGACTGCTCCCCCTCTCCTCTTTTTCTCACTGCAATAAAGCTTTGCATTGAACTGACTTGTGTTGTGTTATATGTTATTATCAGCATCTGAACTCTTTAGAGGGTTGTTTGTGGTTGACCCACAGGCCTTTCCTTAGACATAAATTGAGTGCCCAGACAAGGACTTAACCTATTGACAGCTGCATCTACGTTCAGGATATATGATGCTGTGAACCCAGTGGTAGGAAGCAAGGGGAACCCAAAGTTCTCCCAAGCGGGACTCTCTTTTGCCAGAGGACTGTCTCAAAACACCAATTCTAGATGATTCATGATGAAATATGCTAACTGCCTCTTGATGGAGTGGTGATGGACTCAGGATACAGACAGGTCTATCTATACATGTGTACAAGAGTAGGTATACATAAAATTATATGTATACAAACATGCATGTATGTATACTTGTATGTATGCATATATTATGACATGACCAGTGATGGCATTTGTCTTGGTTTGATATGTTTGTAACAGGTTTGATTTTGTTTATCCATAAAATGTGTGATATATCAAATTTAAGAGAAGAGTTTGTGCAGATAATTTTGCTCATTTATTTTACTTTTTAATATTTGGTTACAAATGGAGCTATAAATCTTTTAACTAAAGAATACTTAATGTTTATAACTATGACATGTAGGAAAAAATTGGAAAGGGAAACCAACATTACAGTAAAATAGTTATTTTCTGGATTTAATATCAAACTCCATAATATCAGAAACTGAAAAGTCACTGTCAGAAAAGGAAAAATAAAATTCAACTTTTAGGTCATGGGATATTGATAGGTGGCATTTCCTTAGCTCTTACTATCAACAATCTCTGCTTCTTTTAATGCTTTATTTTTATCACCATCATGGGCTTCTACAAATTGAAGACATGTAACTAGTTTGGGATGACTATCTTTCATAAATTAATTTTTATTCTTAATTGGATATGAATATTTCTAAGCATAGATCTGTTTCTTTGGCGTATTTCAGAAGATAGTTACCTAAAAGCAGGCAAAAGTAAGGAGTAAGATATATCATACAAAGGTCTTGGGACCATGGAATAGGAGGGATATTCTTCAGAGAATCCAGATTTGCACCATCTTAATTGTCATATAGTGTGTGTGCAAACCACTTTGTTTTTTTAAATCAACAAATGTGAATGAAGTATACCAAACGGGGATGTTGAATTGATGAAATAAAATAGGGGGAATTAGGTTTGCTTAAAAAGGCATATTTTATTGTACTTAACTTTATTGCATTTTGCAGATATTGTGGGTGTTTTTTTTTGTTGTTGTTGCTTTGTTTTGTTTTTACGAAGGAAGATTTGTGGTCACCCTGCAGGGTCGAGCAGCGTCAGTGAAGCATCTTTTTTTTAAAAATGCAGAGAAGTGAGTTACATCTTTCAGCTAGTAATTTGCTTGGTGCCATGTTCAGGAAGACATGAAATTATCCAAGATTATTCAAACTGTCTTCATGATTAGATGGCTCATTATTATACTTGGTGCAGACTACAGGGAAGGAGGCCGGCTAGCACCAAACAGGAATTTGCGGATAAGTCCAGAAAATGTCACCTTTAGAAACTGAAACTGAGAATCACCATAGCCAGGAGTAGAAGCCCCTTGCCCCTCAGACAGTGGTTCAAGTCTAGTGTCTCCCAAATGTTCCTGAGAGACGAGGCTATCTCCAGAAACTTCATCAAGGTTGTTTTTGTTTGTTTTGTTTTTACCAAGCTAAAATGTGGGACAATTGCTGGTTTTGTGGGAAAAGATCAAGGTTCAAATCTAGGCTTACCACCTATGTGACATTGGACATATGCAACCCTCTCTAAAATCAAGAGATTGGCATTTATGACTTTAGATCCTTTCCAATGATAAATCTTGTGATTTGATGAATCAATCATAAGATTAGAAAAGATCTAGTTAACTGTAATAAGCCCACTATGAAAAAAAGTCACATGTGAGAAGATCTAAAAACTTAGAATGGTTGTTGTTAATCTAGTGTTATCCAAGATAGACAGGGTTATTGTGTAGATAGGGGTATTCTGGTCATTAAAATGGTGTGCTCTCCATTGGAGCATAAATAACTGTCTAGGTTCTACCACAGCTCCCTTTACTCTGACTCTTTGCCCTCTAAGACATCTCCTAATGGACTAATTTATTCTCCCAGGATTTGGGAAAGAAGTAATCTTGGTAATGACCATATTATTGTCACTGGAAAGGTGTACCCCTTCTCTCTCCTTCCCTCCTTTCCTTTTTCACCATTATAAATTAACATTGATTTTTCTTTTTTTAACTGTTAATTTAGTTTTTATTTGTTTTCTTGTTTACATTATTCATTTTCATTACATTTTTGAATTACACATTTTCTCCCCGTCTTACCCCTGCCAAAACCCTAAAACAGCAATCCCACTGTAAAGCCCCTCCCCTGCTCTACTCTCTTATTTTCTGGTAAGGCAGGGAGGGTCTCCCTATCCCAGCCCCCGTATATCTTAATTCCCAGTTGCAGGTATTGCAGAACTTTAAATTCTAGATTCTTTCAATTCCTCCCTTGTCACCCATCCCCACTGGAAGGACATTCAGTTCAATACAGGCTATGGATGTATGACTATACAGGACA
>JAQQSW010000362.1:8771-25806 GCA_028646575.1 Pseudocheirus occidentalis | reverse complement strand
TCTTCCTTAAGCCAAATTCAATGAGAGTAATTGAAAGTAAAATTGTAATAGTTATCCCTTGCCTCTTCTCTATGGGATGATTAATCCCATTTTGTCTCTCCCTGTCTCCTCTCATTCTAGTCCTCTCCCACCTCAGAATTTTGCAAAAGGCGGTATTTTTGTTATTACTACATTTACACTGAACATTATTATACAGAGAAGGAAAAGAAATTAATTTGCCCTAAGAATAAATAATGAGGATCAGAGTAGATACCCAAATTTCTACCATGTTTTATTCGTTGTGAACTCTTCTTGACTACAGGCTGCTTTAGTGAGCCTATATTAGTCAGTTTTGGAACCAAGAGGTTCACTGAGAAGAAGAAATTCATTAAGAGCACTGACATATTATTTAATTTTATCCTATCTTGTCAGATAGGTACTATTATTATTCCCCATTTTACAGGTTAGGAAACTGAAGCAGACTTAAATTAAGTGACTTGTCCAGGTCACACAGCTAGTAAGTGTCTGAGGCCAGATTTCAACTCAGGTCTTCCTGATACTAGAGTCAAACTCTATGTGTTGTGTCCCCTAGCTAAATAAAAATCACTCATATTTATCTAGTGCCTTAAGATTTGCAAATCATTTTACATAAGTTATGCCATTTAATCCTCAAAATAATCCTATGAGATAGGTACTGTTATTGTCTGCATTTTACAAATGAAGAAACCGAATCTGAGAGAGGTTAAATGACTTGTCCAGGGTCAGACAACCAGTAGTTTCTAAAACAGAATTTGAACCTATAGATGCTTGACTTTGTCTAGTACTCTATTCACTAAGCTACCTAGTATTACATGATTTTCTGACAATTTGTGATCATAAAGTAGGGAAGCAGAGTTACTGATCTGTTAAAAACTTGATACTGTGTTTTTTTTTTTTGCTCTTTACAACTGATATTCATACATGAACAATGGATATATGTCTGATAGCATGATAGCCCTAAGTCTTGGTGAAGAAAATCAAATAGGTCTGCACAATTATAGTTTAGTTTGGTGTGGTTGTCATTTAAAGTAAAGCCATCTTGAAATAACATTGAATACTTTCCAAGGAGTTGTGTAATTCTGAGTAGATGAGCCCATAGTCTTGGTCATAGGTTTATGTTTTAGCATATGTGCTCTTTTTTGTTTGTTTTAAAATTATCAGGAAAAAAGTTTGGTTAGTATGCAATGAGTGAAATATGATCTATCCACGAACATTCTGCTATACCCTTGTTAATATCATTGTATCAATAGTGGTATTAAGAGGGATGATAAATATGAGGGGTATTCTTTAGCTTCGTTTTTAATCTTATATTAAGCTGTTGTTATTGGTAAGCTGCCATCTATTTGGAAGGTGTTTGAATATGACAATATAAAGGTTATTAGTTGGCTTTCATAAAGATAGGTCTTGCCACACATTCAGGAACTATGAACATAACTAAAAGAAATTACTCAAATAAAGATAGATTAAAATAATTGGAAAAATATTAATTGCTCATGAGTACAAGTCAATACCATAAAATTGAAAATCTTACCTATATTGATTTCTGTATTCAGTGACATACCAATCAAACTACCAAAAGGTTACTTTAAAGATCTAGAAAAAAATAACAGAATTCATCTAGAGGAATGAAATGTCAAGAATCTTTTTTTTTTTTTTTTTTTGCTTTTTGGAGAGCAATTGGGGTTAAGCAACTTGCCCAAAGTCACATGGCTAGTAAGTGTGTCAAGCGTCTGAGGCTGAATTTGAACTCAGGTCCTCCTGACTAGGGCCGGTGCTCTACTCACTGTGTCACCTAGCCACCCCCAAAATGTCAAGAATCTTAAGGTAATTAGTGAAAAAGAAAAAGACTGAGAAGGGAGACTTCCTGGCTAATTGACTATCGAGGTAAAGGACTAAATGTTTTCTTTGATCCTTACAACTTCTCAAAATTCAGCAAAGATAAAGCAGAAATAAAGCATTTTCTGCTCTCTCCATGGTCTAGAACACCAAGAATCCAAACAAGGTAAAAGTTCCATGAACTAATGCATAACTCTCAGCTCACTTAGCAGAAAAAGGGACCCAAGGAAAGACATGCAAGGCAATAACAGAAACTGTTTAAAAGGGAGAACCTAAAATACTTGTAAAAGTACCAATACAGTTTTCATCCCATGAGGTTTACAAGGAATAAAGAAGAGCAAAATAAGTATGAGGACCATGAACCAAAGAATGAAAGTTTAAAACAGAAAGATAAGATAAATAATGAAGAGAGTGAAGGAAAGACTTCTTTTCTAGTAAAAGATACAGAAAACAAAAATTTAAAAATGAACAAAGCAAATTGAAATGGAAGAGAAAGCAGGGAATTACACTTGATTAACTGAGAGTGGAAAAAGAAGGAAAGAACTGAATAACTAGATGAAAATAAGTGAGGAAAAAAAGGAATTAAAAAACAAAACTCCAAAACCAGGGGAAAGAGTATCAAATGCAAGATGGGGCTTGAGGGTGAGAGTAAGAGAGCAATTGGGAACAGGGTCATCTCATAAATGATTAGGCTAAAATATTGTGCTTACTAATGGAAGAGGGGAAAAAATAATAGGTGAAAAAATTATCAGTCTTATAGACAAATGGAATATAATATAAAACTCACTCAAAACAGAAAAGAATGACAGATGCATAAGAAAAAAAAAACTCCCATAATCTATTGCTTTCAAGAAAGACCTTTCAAAAACAAAGTCATACAAAGAGTAAAAATGGGGACCTGGAAAAATAATTATTATGAATCAAGTGAATCCAAAACTCAAGAGTTGCAATCATGGTAGTAGAGAAAGCAAAAATAAACATTCAAAACACAAAAAGGGATAAACAAGGGCAACAAACATGAAACAAACTTTTATGCTCTAAAATGACTTTGCCTCCAGATTCATAAAGGAAATATTAAGAGTAATACAATGATGGTAGGGAATTTCAGTGTCACTGAGTTTTGGAGAAGTCTAACATAACAAAGATAAACAAAAGGGAAAATATGGAACTGAACAAGTTGCTGAAGAAATTAGAAGTAAAAAACTTACAGAATTTTCTAAAAGGGAGTGCAAAAGCTGTAGATATTTTCTGAAGCACCATATGGAGCTTCTACAAAAAAAATGCAAACACACACAAAAAGGCAGAAATAGTAAATAAATATTTCAGATGATTTTGTAATAGAAATGATATTTGGTTCACTGAGTACAAAAGACACAGACCGAAATGGAGACTTAACAATGAAATCCTAAATGAGTGGGTTAAAGAATAAATCATAGAAACAAATATAATTATGTGAAAGAAAATGATAATGATGAAACAATACCAGAATTTCTTGGAAGCAGATAATGCAGTCCTTAAGGAAAAAAAAATAGTATCACTATAATTTTATATGAATAAAATAAGAAACAATTAATGGATGAATTTTTAAAGAACTAGTAAACCAACATGTGAATATGAAATAAGCAAAAGGGAGATATTAAACATTAAAGTAAATGAACTGAAAAAATTCCTATAGAAATGATAAATAAGGCTAAAAGCCAGTTCTTTGAAAAATACTAGTGAGATTTGACAAACCTTTGGTCAGTCTGATTAAAAAGAGAAGGGTAGAAAATCAGATAAACGAGATAACAAAGTGAAATCACAACAGAACAAGAACAGAGAGTCAGAACCTACTGTGCACCATTATCTACTAAAAGAAATTTTAGATCAATATTATTAATGAATTCAAAAATTAATAAATCATTCATTATAGCTAAGTTGGATTTTTGCAAGGATGTAAGGATAGTTCAGCATTAAGAAAACAATAAAACTATACTGTAAATGAAAACATCCAAAGCTACATGATAATTTCAATAGATTCAGACAAAACCTTTGATGATGCACAACATTCATTTATGCTAAAAAAATACACCAAATATCGGCATAAAGGCACCTTTTAGCTCATCTGACAATGTGTTAGTGTTCCTCTCTTTCCATAAATCTTTCCAAATTGACTATTCCCAACTTTTATCATCTGCCTCTATATCCACTGTAACTTCCTTGATAAATGGTCAACTAGTCTCTACTTAAAAACCCCTAAGAATGGGAAACCTATAACCTCCTGAGGGAGCCCATTCTACTTTTTGGATAGCTCTAATTATTAGAAACATTTTCTTATATCAATATTAAGTTTTCCTCTTGGTACTTACACCAATTTCTTTAGTTTCGTATTTCTGGGATCAAACAGAATAAATCTAATTCTCCTCCTTATAACAATCCTTCAAATGCTTGAATATAGCTCTTGTCCAACAGCTCCTGTCACACAGCTAACAAGTTTCTGAGGCCATTTTTTTTCTTTTCTTCTAGATAAGCATGCTTACTTCCTTCAACCATTTTCTTTGACATGACTATGTGATATAGACTCAAGATCCTTCACCATTCTGGTTGCCTTTCCCATGATATATATTGTAGTTTGATGTCTTTCGTTTTTTTCTTTTTTTTTGTCTTTTTGATGTGGGATAATTTACCCCCATTTTTTTTTTTTTTTGCTTTTTGGAGGGGGGAGGGCAGAGCAATTGGGGTTAAGTGACTTGCCTAAGGTCACATGGCTAGTAAATGTTATGTGTCCAAGGCTGGATTTGAACTCAGGTTCTCCTGATTCCAGGAACGGTGTTCTATTCACTGTGCTACCTATCCCCACCCCACCCCCCCACCATTGATGTCTTTCTTAGACTGTTCTTCTCAGAAGAGAACATAATCTTCCAGATGAGGTTTGATGAAAGGAAAGTATAAGGGCTGTCATCTCCCTGTTTCTGAAAGTTGTGCCTCTCTACATATAGACCCGTGGTTACATTGACTTTTTTGTTTCTCCCTAATACACTACTGAGTCATATTGAACTTGCAGTTCACTAAAACCCCCACAATTTTTGTAGAACAACTTTTGCCTTTCTATTGCTTTCCTATCTTGTGCTTATGAATTTGATTTTTTGCACTCAAATGCAAGACTCAAGACTCTATTTTCCAGTGTATTACTTATTCCTTCCAATTTATGCCATCTAGAAATTTGATGGTCATTCCATCCTATCTATACCTTTGTCCAAGTCACTGGTAGAAATGTTAAATGTTACAAGATGATGAAGTGGTCCCTGGGTTACTTCACTAGAGACCTTTGCTATGTTGACATTGCATCTGGCCATCCATCCAATCTGTTCTGAATCCACCTAATTGTATTAAGAGAAGAATAAGGACAAAAGTACTTACATAGTGCCTGCTATTTCTCAGGCACTGTATTAAGTACTTTTATAAATATTATCTTATATCATCTTCACAACAACCCTGAGAGGCAGGTGTTATTATTATCCTATTTTACAGTCGAGGAAACTAGAGCAGAGGTTAAGTAATTTGCCCAAGGTCACACAGCTAACAAGTTTCTGAGGCCATATTTGAACTCAGATCTTTCTGACTTCAGGCTCAGTGTCCTATCCACTATGCTATCAGATGCCTCTAGGGCAGTGGTTCTCAACCTTCCTAATGCTGCAACCCTTTAATATAGTTCCTCATGTTGTGGTGACCTCCAACCATAAAATTATTTTCCTTGTTACTTCATAACTGTAATTTTGCTACTGTTATAAATTTATCTGATATGCAGGATGTATTTTCATTGTTACAAATTGAACATAACCCACAGGTTGAGAACCACTGCTCTAGGATATTATTATTATGTAGTCCATATCTTTCTATCTTTTCTACAGTAGTAAAATGAGATACATTATTAAAGCCTTTGCTACAATCTGAACAATTTCCACTGTATTCCCATCATCTACCAGTTTAGTAAAAAAAAGAAAATTTAGTTCATCTGGTATGACTTGTCCTTGAAGAAATCATGCCAGCTCTTTTTATTCATATTTCTTGGGGTGACTAGGTGGTGCAGTGAATAGAGCACTGGTCCTGGAGTCAGGAGGACCTAAGTTCAAGTCCAGCCTCAGACACTTAACACTTATTAGCCGTATGACCTTGGGCAAGTCACTTAACCCCAACGGCCCTACCTTCCCACCTCCAAAAAGCAAAAAAAAGCATCTTTCTAAATATTCACCATCTATCTCTTTAATGATGTATTCTAGTATTTTGTAAAGATTCAAAGTCAAATTCACTGGCTTATAGTTTAAGACTCTGTTCTCCCTTTCTTTGAAAACTGTCATTTTCCTCTTCTTGAAGCTTGTATTTAGCTCCTGTTTCCTGTGATCTTTCAGATATAAGTAACAATATCTCAGCAATAATATCTGCATGTTCTTTCACTGGCAGCAGGTAGGTGACACAGGTGATAGAGCACTGAGCCCAGAATCAGGAAGACTTGAGTTCAAATCTTACCTCATATGACCTCATATATTTCTACCTGTGTGACCCTGCCTGGGCAAGTCACTTAACCTCTGTTTCCTTTAATCCAATGGAGAAGGAAATGGCAAACCACTCCAGTATCTTTGCCAAGAAAACCCATGGACAGTATTGTCCACAGGGTCATGTAGAGTGGGACACAACTGAACAATGATAACAGTGTGCTAGACAATTACGACACAAATAGGAAAGACTAGGTCCTCTCTGTTTAGGCAGCTTGGTGGCACAGTGGATAGAGTGCTGGGCTAGGAATCAGGAAGAGCTCACATGAAATCTGCCCAGACTCTAACTAGTTGTATGATGCTGGGAAAATCACGTAACCGTGTTTACCTCAGTTTTCTCATGTAGAATGAGTTAAAGAAGGAAATGGCAAGTTACTTCAGTATCTTTGCCAAGGCAGCTCCAAATGAGGTCATGAAGAATCAGACATGACTAAATGACAACAGATTTTTTTCACTGTCCATGGATATAGTTCATCTGAGTCAAGTGACTTGAATTTATCAAGGGCAACTAGGTACTCTCTGATAATTTCCTTATTTACCTCAGGTATCATCTCCTTGTTATTCTTGTACAATGATTTCCAACGTAAAAGTCATTTTCAAAGGACTATGCCATGTTTTTATGTCTGTCCTTTGTTACCTGTTTCTGTTTCTATTTTCTGAAATTTCTTTTTACAATCTGGCACAATTCTGAATCACAATATGTAACAAACTCTCCAGATAGAAGACAGGAGCAAAACTTTTATTCACACACCAGAAAACCCAATCCCAACACCAGAAAATAATAGCAACAAAGAAGTTAATACACCATAACACAGCAGGGAGCCACACCGTGCCTTAGCGTCCCTGCAAACAAACACTCACAAGCCTAGCTGTCTCCTTGCCTGTGTCCTCTCTCCTCCCTCCATCTAGCTGCTCTTAGGCCCAGCCTCCTCTGGGCTTTCCTCCACGTGTTCAGCAAATTCCTCCCACCACAGGCTCTGTGTGATTACATTTGGCCTGATAAGAGGTAGGGAAGATCTTCAGATTCCTCTTACAATTCCAGTACTCTAAGTATTAAATTCCTCTGGTATTTATGTAGAGTATTTAATCTACATCAAGCACATAATTTCTTGGGCTATGGGGAGTTGGAGGATTGAACAATTTTGGGAAAGTGACGATTCTATGTTTAATAATTATGTATTCTCCCCTGTGACTAGCTCAAGATAAATATGAATTACTACCAATATTAATAGCAGTAGGTAGAAAGGGTCATTCTTTCTAGTCTATATGTGATAGTGTAGATAAACCCCATTACTAGTGAAATGACCTCTATTTGCAGTCTGAGGGAGTCACCAGATTTATTTATCCAGACTGGCATGGATGGACAGGAATATGGAGAAAGCACCAAAATATTCATTTCTCCTGTCAGAGTAGTGAACAATAAACTTCTTTGGCTTTCCATTCCTTTAATATACTTTGGTTCCTCTCTCCACTCACATGCAGGTCAGGAAATGCAGGGCATAGCAAGGCAACTGACCTTTGATGAAGGGATATCTGGGACAACAGGGCTACTTTCCCATGAGGAAAGGAAGGGAGAGAAGAGTCCAGACCATTTTGTCGGTTTTTTTTTTTTTCTGGAAAAGGTTTGTAAATCAACAGGTTATTGTGACAAATTGACAAAAGAATCAGTTTGAAATTTTGATTACTCACTTAATTCACTTTGGATGAATTGACTTAATATACCAGTAGCCTCTTACTCTGAGTAAAATCTTCAGTTATCTCCCTGAACTCTGTTTGGCCCTCATGGTTCCCATGCTTTCTTCTTAGTATGGGGCTAAGTTCTGCCTGAGAAGCCTCTCTAACATTTTTTCATTTTCCTTCCACATGTTCTTCTGGTAGTTCTCACTGTGACAACTAGGCTTAGCCTGTGCCAGAGTTGCCTTTTCAGTTGTTAACATAATTCTCATCTTGTAAAGAATTGTGAAGAGAATTATTAAAAAGAAACTCCAGGTGGTGTCCTGAAAGAAGTGAATGACTGTGTTTCTAGAATTAAGAAGTAATAAATAGGAATGATAACTCAGAGCTAATCAACTAATTAAAGAGATTTTGAATTTTGGTAATTAAATTAATCAAATTAATAATTAATTCTAACATACCCCTTAATAACCAAAAACCTAAAATGAGGAAGAATAGGACAAATGGAAATGTAGTGGCTAGAGAGGGAGTGATCACTGTCCCAGTTGTAATCCCTTGCTACTTAAATATACCTCTCTAATCTTTGGCTGCAATGGATTTGCTGGACCAAAACCTTTTTAATTTTATGTAATGAAAATTATTCATTTTGGTTCCTGTGAGCCTCTCTATCTCTTGATTGGCCATGAACTCTTCTCATATCCATAGATCTGACAGGCAATTTTTTTCCCCATGGTCCCTTAATTTACTTATGATATCACTTTTTATTTCTAAATCATGCACCCATTTTGAGTTTGTCTTGGTATAAGGTATGAAATGATGGTCTAAGAGCATTGTCCTAGACTCTCTTGATTTCCAGTTCCTTAGCTGAAAATGCCCTCACTGGTTTTGGAGCCAGAGCTTAGGTGTAAATTGTGCCTCTGTTACTATTTTTGTAACCTTGTGCAAGTCACTGTGTCTGGGCTTCATTTTCATCACGTATAAAACAATTATATTTAACTAGATGGCTTCCAAGGTCTCTACAAGCTCTAAATCTACAGTCCTGTAATGAGAAACTAGGTATGCTATAAGCCTCTCACGTTCAAGCATTTATATGAACATAATTAATGACACTAGTTATAAGAAAGGAACTAGGAAGATGAATCTCTTTTATATCACGTATCTCAATTGAGGGTTTGATATCTAAGGAATATAGGCAACCAATAGAAAATTAAAATATCTGTGTACAAATGGTCAAAGAATATGAACAAATGGTTCTCAATAATAATCATATAAATGATTGCTTTAAATCATTAATACTGAGAAATGCAAATCAGAACAAGTCCAAGTTCACCTCATACTGAACAAATTAACAAATATTACAAGATAAGGGATTAGTCAGTGTTGGGGGAACTGAGGAAACATGGGCATATTAATGCACTATTGGTTGAACAGTTAAATGATTTATCCATTATGGAAAGCAATTTGGAATTCTAATAAGGTGACTAAAAATGTACTTACACTTTTGACCCATGGATTCCACTATTAGCCATATATTCCAAGAATGTCAGTATCTTTTTTTTTAGTGACTAAGATCAGGAAACAAAGTAGATGCCTATCTATTGTGGAATGTCAAAAGAAATTAAAGTACATGAATGTACTTTAATATACATGAATTTTACGCTTTTAAGAAATTATTAATATGATAAATTCAGAGAAGAATGGGATGGCTTATGTGAACTGATACAAAATTAAGCAGTCAGAATAAGGAAAGCAATATACCTGGTAACAACAATAATTTATATGGAAAGAACATAAAAAACAATTGAAATTGAATGCTATGAAATAATTATCACCAATTTTGACTATAAAGGTAACATAAAAATCAATCCAATCATAGACATTTATTATTAAGGACTGGGAATACATAACAGGCAAAATATAGTCTCTGCCCTCAAGGAGCTTACAATCTGATGGAGGAAACAACAATTTGTATATATACAAATATATACAAAACAAGCTATATAAATTATATAAGTTAAATAGAAAATAACAGATGGAAAGCACTACAATTAAGAGGGGTTGGGAAAGCCTTCTTGTAATAATTAGAATTTCAGTTGGGCCATAGACAAAGCCAAGAAAGTAGGTAAAGTCAAGGAGGGAGAAGCATTCCAAGACAGGGGGCAGTTGGAGAAAGTGCCATGAGCAAGGAGGCCAGTGTCAATGAATAGAAGACTGTGTAGTAGAGAGTAAGTGGTAAGAAGACTGGAAAGGAGAAGGGGACTATGTTATGAAAGGTTTTGAATGCCAAACATTTTATATTTGAATCTGGAAGCAATAGGGATCTACTGGAGTCTGTTGAGTGGAGAATGAAAGGGCATGGCATGGTTGGACATAGGACATCCAAAAAATTTTATAAATGAAACCAGAGACATAAAATATGTTGCTTCACAACTTCCAAATTCAATGGGAAGAGACTTGGATTGACTCTTCTTTGCTCCTTATTTTTTTTTCAAAGAAATAAAATAGTCAAAACTTGTATCTACTCTTAGAAAATAAACTGAATTAATTGATGCCAGGCAGCTGTGCAGAGATTTCAGGTATTATAGTTCATTGCTACTCTTTCTTGACCTGTCAAAAAGTGGAGTCTAACATAAATCAGTTCTTGTCCTTGGCTACTTGACCCTATATAGGTTCTTTTTATTTCATTAGGTACACAGTTCCCAGCTGGGAAAAAACATGATCCGTAACTTGGAAGGATTAAAAAAAAAATTAATCAGTTGATGCAATTAAAATGCATTTTTTTTTTTTGGAGTTTAAAAGGTCCATAAGTACAAAGGTAGTATCATTTTTTAAAAGCACATACCTGGTTGTAAAGATGACTGAGGAAGTAAAATCTAGCATTATGAAGGT
The DNA here is from genome assembly GCA_028646575.1 of Pseudocheirus occidentalis. NCBI lineage: Eukaryota > Metazoa > Chordata > Mammalia > Diprotodontia > Pseudocheiridae > Pseudocheirus > Pseudocheirus occidentalis. The sequence goes on along the minus strand of JAQQSW010000362.1, from coordinate 14,857 downwards.
ATTGGTTTTAGACAGCTATGTACAAGAGTTTAAACAAGTGTGATTTCCCTCTTTCATTTCAGTGAATAGTTAGCTATGAAACCTTGATTACACCTGATTAAATTTCAGTATCTATAACCCTTTAAATATATATTGTTGAAATGCTTAACTCCTTTAATAAATTTCTTGTCTGTTCAAATGGGCAAATAGTTTTGGTCATGTAGCTTACACTGATATTTAAAGGACATTCTAAAAGCACAAGTCAGGAAAAGTAGTGTGTGGGATGAAAACCCTATCCAAAATCTAATCAGAAACTCAGAGGCAGAAGCCTCTAGGTAACAAAAGAAAGAATTTATTCAATTCTTGTAAGAAAGGGAGAGTTACCAGGATGAATCAGTGGAGGGAGGCTTGCTACAGAAAACAAAAAAAAGTGGTTATATAGCCTAACACAAGCAACTCTTCCCACTGACCTTGCCCTCATTGGTTGAGAGCTCAGCCTCACAATCTAGCCTGGGAATCTACCCAAATACAAGGAGCAAGGAAACAATCTTCAAAAATGAAAACTGGCGAAAGCATTTGATACCTTATTTGGTAGTGTGTGAAAGCAGGGGAGGGGTAAGTTTGCAAAAATGAAATTTGGTCCTAGCTGCGGGTGAAGTCTAACTTGATTTTAGAGCACTGTCTCCATTTTAGGGTATAGTCTTAGAACATCTAGAACTTCTCTCACATAGTAGTATATCCAATTATATTCTGGGAAAGTGTTTTCTAATTTGTTGCATCCTCTCCTGAGAGATAGACAGCTCCTTGGTAGTGAATATGAAGTCATTTGGGGCTCTGAGAAGTTAATTGACTTATCTAGGGTCAAAAGATTAGTATATATTAGAGGCAGGATTTGAATCTAGGTTTTCCTTAATCCGAGACCATTCCACTCTCCACTTATCCAAGCTACAGTTAAAAGAAATATTATAAATAGAAAATAACTAGTTTTGTGATCCGTTTATCTTACTGTTGTTGACTCCTTTTCTTTGTCCTATATAAAACACTGTATACACACATGCACACATAGATTATACAGTATATGGTCAATTATCAACATTTGCCGGTTTAGCTTTCATGACTTCAAGCATCTGTGATTTTATTAAAAACCTCATTTTCACTTTCACATTGGCAAGTATAAACATTTGTGGCTTTGTGCAGTAGGGAATGAAACAAGAGGTGCAATGCATGTAAGTTTGTGTAGCAGCTTGTATCCTTCTAGGCACTTCACTGGTCTTGCTCACCCTACTGTTGTAAGGAGCTCCCTGTACATTTCTTACATATTTTCATTGTTTGCCTTTAAAACTCAAATTTTGTGGGCAATTATTTCCCAAAGTGTGATTCAGGTCCTTTAGGCTAAAATTTAAGCCCAAGTATGTAAAGTCAGTTTTAGATAAGGTTTTAGATAAGCTTCATAAAATTTCTGCAAATGGCAGCTGAGTTTGGTGTTAATCAATAAATGATTCATTATGTCCACAAAAAGGAGGAAAGTATTTGTGGTATTGTAGATTTCATGTGTTATGAAAAATGAATATTGTCTGAAATAAATTTTTAATCAATTATTTTATTTTCTTGTTTAAATCATTCATTTCCATCAGATTTTGAGTTACAGAATTTTCTCCCTGTCTTTCCCCTACCCCATCCCCAAAACAGTAATCTCTTGGTAAAGCCCCTCCCCCAATCTACTCTCTTCTATGTCCTCCCCCAACACCCTTCTTACTTTCTGATAGGGCAGGGAGGGTTGCCCTACCCCTGTACCTGTATATCTTAATTCCCAGTTGCATGTAGTTAATGATAATAATTATATATATGTATGTGTATATATATATATATATATATATATACACACACACACACACACATACACACACATATACATATATGTACACATATGCATTTTTTTCTTAACATTTGATTGTAGAGCTTCTAGATTCCCTCGGTTCCTCCCTTCTCACCCACCCCCACGGGAGGGACAAGCAATTCAGTACAGGCTATATATGTGTAATTATGCAGGACATCTCCACAATGGACATATTGTGAGAGGCTGATTATATGTCCCTCCTTCATATCCTGCCCCTCTCTTGTTCTATTCTCTACGCTGTCCCTTTCTCTTTACTGAAGTGTGTGCTTCCAGCTAAAATGATTTTTAAAAACTGTAATATTAGCACAAAAGGTCATAGAATTCTAAGAAATTACTGTGAGAAATAAGTTTTTCATGTTGCCAATTTCATTTTGTGTATTGCATTTTGCAGTTAGTATGTTGGGGAAAGTGCATATTATTTTGATGTTTTATTATAAAGATGTGTATGCATAAAAGTGTATTTTCAGCTATCTCTAGAAACATTACAATTTTTGCTGGTCATGTGAGCCTAATCCCCTGTTTCCCATAGGTTCAATATACCAGCAATAGCATTTTTTGACACACCATTTTCTAGAAACATTACCCCCACAGAAGTTGAGGATGATTTGTATTGTAATATAGAACAGTAGACAGGAAACTGTGGCTCAGAAAAATGAAATGTTTTTTTTTCTAGAACACACAACTGGCCGGTGTAGAACAAACTGACATGGATCCGGGTTTCTGGGCTCCAAATCCTGTGTTCTTATCATTGAATCTCCTTTAAGATAAATGAATAGGTGAATTGTTATTCAAGATATTCTAACAGAGTGCTTTGAACATAATATGTACTTAATAGATGTTGAACTGAAGTCTCCTAAATTAAAGTAGAAAGGATATTTACCTGGCACTTTCTTAGAACATTCTTCCACAGCCTAAAAGGCAGAATTGTCTGGACTTTCCCCATGGGCAAATTAATTGTAAAGCAAATGACAGCACTTTCAAAGCTTTGGGTGTTTAATTACCTTAGCTCTGTACTTAGTGATAGAAATAAAAACAAAAACGAAAGTAAAACTTGATTTTTTTTATTTTTTATTTTTATTTTTTAATTTATTGATAATTATCTTAGAATTAAAGTGAATTTTATCTAGATAATTCTGTCCTAGAATTAAAGAGAATTTCAGCTTCCTTTTTCCAAATATGAGGTGACATATTTTAGCTTATCTACAGTAAGAATAATGGTAAAGAAGACTTTTATCCCAAAAAACATGATGTTACATGTAATATTCGCTCTGACTAATTGCCTGGTGAGCTCCCTTTTTAGTCAGACAAAAATCTTATTTAATGGAACCGAAGAAATAGTTCTTTATTTTAAAAAATAATTTATTTTTGGTTTACAACATTCAGTTTCACAAGCTTTTGAGTTCCAAATATTCTCCTCCTCTTTTCTCTCCCCAAAATGACCTGCAATCTGAAATAGGCTTTACATATACATTCGCATTAAACATATTTTTACATTAGTCATATTGTAAAGAATTATAACCACAAGAAAGAAGAAACAAAATAAAATGAGAGAAAGAGCAAATAGTAGGATTCCATCTGCATTCAGGCTCCCTAGTTCTTTTTGTGGATAGTGAAAGCATTTTCCATTATAAGCCTTTTGGAATTGTTTTAGAACCTTGCATTGCTGAGAAGACCCAAGTCTATCAAAGTTAGTTATTGTACAATGTGGCTGTAACTGTGTACAATATTCTTCTGGGTCTGCTTCCCTCATTCAGCATCAGTTCATATAAGTTTTTCCAGGTTTTTCTGAAGTCTGCCTGCTCATCATTTCTTATAGCACAGTAGTATTACCTTACATTCATATGCCACAGTTTGTTCAGTCATTCTCCAGTTGATGGGCATACCTTCTATCTCCAGTTCTTGGCCACCAAAAAAAGAACTACTATAAATATTTTTGTACATGTGGGTCCTTTTCCCATTTTTTATGATCTCTTTGGGATACAGCCCAAGAAGTGGTATTACTGGGTCAAAGGGTATGCACATTTTTATAGCCCTTTTGGCATAGTTACATATTGCTCTCCAAAATGATTGGATCAATTCACAACTTCACTAACAATGCATTAGTGTTCTAATTTTCCCACATCTTCTCCAGCATTTATAATTTTCCTTTCTTGTCATGTTAGCCAATCTGACAGGTGTGATGTGATACCTAAGAGTTGTTTTGATTTGCATTTCTCTTATCAGTAGTGATTTAGAGCATTTTTTCATATGACTATAGATATCTTTAATTTCTCATATCCTTTGGCCATTTATCAATTGGGGAATGACTTGTATACTTATCAATTTGACACAATTCTCTCTATATTTTAGAAATGAGACCTTTATAAGAGACACTGGTCGTAAAAATTCCCAATTTTCTGTGAAGAAATAAGTTCTCGAAGGATTTCTCTTTTCATTAATCTTCGTTTACAAAATCTTCAGACCAAAAGAGTCCAAAAAAGAAAATGTCTGTTCTCTACTTCTAGGCAGGGCCAAATCATTTTGAAAAGGTAATTGACTTTTTTTCTCAACACTCTCCTGAAAAGCAGGCTCACATGATCATAAATTCAAGTGATAACCTATTCTCCTATCTCACAATCCTTAGGGAACTTTTCCTTTATTTTTCTGCTATATTTGTCCCTACTGGCCTTGGACACAAATAAGACTGGAAAAATATAAAATTATTTTTTCCAGTATTGGTAAAGGCTTCTTTTTCTTTTACTAAATGACTTTCTTTTCAGGGAATGAGGGAATATAATATTTATCTTGAAATTTACGGTGGAAAGGTTAAAAAAATTGTCCTTTTTCCTCTCTGATATATTAGAAAAAAAATCAGGGAGAAAAAACAAAAGCAAACCAAGAGTAAAAAGAAATTGTGGCTTTCCTGAAATTTGTTATTAAATGTGAATGATCAGTGTTCATTCTTTCTATGGCAACTTAATGCATTTTTTTCTCCTTAGGTGTACTTTGACCAGTTTAAAGAAGCACTAATACTTGTTTTATCCAGAACTCTATCCTTTGAAGAGCACTTGGAAGAACCAGGTAGGATTTTTTCCCTTTTCTTATTACATATTTCCTTTACAATGTTTAACAAAGGAATAATTTGTGTAAGTTAAAGCATGTCAATAAAGGAATTTTTTTGAAAGACATTAGTCTTTCAAAGACTGTTGGGTTATTTTCAGTTTCACTGTCTTGTAGCTATTGAACACTACCAAAACACTTTTCTATGTTTCACTTCATGTGGGAAGAAATAATTGGTTTTTTTTCCTAGGTCAGATGGTGTGGCACTAACTCACTCTCAGAGTAAATTTAAAGAGACTGGAAGAGTGCTGCATTTCATATTGTCAAAAGCCAGACACTCAATACAATTATCTCTTCCACATCGAGATTTTCCCCCTTACGGTTTCAGTATATTGTGGGTTGGCATAAGAAATTAAATGGAAATTTTGGGGGAGTTTTGCAGAAGCCACAGATGATAGACCACATGAAGACCAGCATGCAACAAAGAGTCTTATGACCAAATAATTAACTCAGATTTTACAGTAAGATACTGAAAACACACAATAATAGAAAAAAAAATTCAGACTTCTCTGGTACAATGGGAGGGCCAAAAAATTTTTATGTGGATGCTGCACATTTTTTTTTTCTCTAACATGGAGTGTTTATTTTTATTGCCTTAACTTTTATTTTTTCAAGAATGAGCACTGGGTATTTTTAACATGTAGTAGTGTCATGTCATATGTATCTTACAACTGCATATTTTAGTAACAAAGGAAATCAGTGATATTTAGATAGTTCATAGTGTATTTATAAAATGAAAAAAAAATTTTTTTAAAATCAAAATACACTTCTCACTAAGATAAATTAAAAAAATCCAAGCAAACCTACCTACACAAAGTTAGAATCAACTTTGGTAGATTTCAGTGTAATACATAGTCCATAACTAGCATGTTTGCCCTCCCCCCCATTGCTGCTCATCTTCTGGGCTAAGAATTATTGAAAAAATTTTTTATTAAGATTTTATTATGTTGACATGTTTCTCATTCCACATCATCTTCGGCCAAGCTCTGTACACTCACAATTCTCTGGCTAATTGTTGGCAGCTTAGTCAGAAGCATCTGGAACACTGGTGATGGCAGAGTTTGCTGTAAAACTTGCAACAACTGCTGTGGCTGCCCACAGACAGCAATGG
>JAQQSW010000361.1:0-47855 GCA_028646575.1 Pseudocheirus occidentalis | reverse complement strand
CTATATGAAGACAACTACAAAACACTTTCCACAGAAATAAAATCAGATCTAACTAATTGGAAAAACATCAGTTCCTCGTTGCTTGGTCTTGCTAATATAATAAACATGACAATTTTACCTAAATTAAATTACATATTTAGTGCCATACCAATCAATCTACCAAAAAATTGTTTTGTAGAGCTAGAAAAATAGTAGCAAAATTCATTTCAGAGAACAAAAGTTCCAGAATATCAAGGTAAACAATGAAAAGAAATACTAGGGAAGGTGGCCTAGCTGTACCAGATTTTAATCTGTATTATAAAGCAGCAGTCATCAAAACTACTTGGTACTGGCTGAGGAATGGAGTAGTGGAGCAGTGGAATACAGTAGGTACAGGAGACACATTAGTCAATGACTATAGTAATATACTGTTTGATAAACCCAAAGACCTCAGCTTTTGAGATAAGAACTCACTATTTGACAAAATCTACTGGGAAAACTGGACAATAGTATGGCAGAAGCTGGGCATAGACCAATATCTTACACCGTATAACAAAATATAGTCTAAATGGGTACATGATCTATGTATAAAGGCAGATATTGTAAACAATCTGGGAGAGGAAGGAATAGTTTACCTTTCAGATTTGTGGAGATGGGAAGATTTTATAACCAAACAAGAGTTCAAGACCATTATAAAGTGCAAAATAGATAGTTTTGATTACGTTAAATTGAAAAGTTTCTGTACATATAAAGGCAATGTAACCAAGATCAAGAGGGAAGTGGAAAATTTGGAAAGAATTTTTACAATCAGTGTCTCTGATAAAGGCCTCGTTTCTAAAATATACATGGAATTGAGTCAGCTCTATAAGAATACAAGTCCTTCCCCAAATGAGAAATGGTCAAAGGATATGAACAGGCACTTTTCAGAGGAAGAAATTAAAGATATCTATAAACACATGAAAAATGCTCTAAATCACTATTAATTAGAGAAATGCAAATTAAAACAACTCTGAGGTACCACAGCTCACCAGTCAGATTGACTAAGATGACAAAACAGGAAAATGACAAATACTGGAGAGGACATGTAAAATTTAGAACATGAATGCATTGCTCGTGGAGTTGTGAACTGATTCAACCATTCTGGAGAGCAATCCAGAAGTATGCTGAAAGGATTATAAATAAGTGCATTCCCTTTGACTCAACAATACCACGTCTTGGGTTGTATCCAAAGATATCAGAGAAGTGGGAAAAGGACCTGTATGAACAAAAATATTTATAGCAGCTCTTTTTGTGGTGGCAAAGAATTAGAAATCAAGGGGATGCCCATCATTTAGGGAATGGCTATCCAACTTGTGGTATATGAATGTAATGGAATACTATTGTGCTATAAGAAATGAGGAGCAGGACTTTATAATAGCCTGGAGAGACTTATATAAATTGATGCTGTGTGAAGAGCAGCACCAGGAAAAATTTGTACACAATTACAGATACACCATATGTGTGACAACCAACTTTGATAGACTGGGCTACTCTCAGCAATGCAAGGTTATAAGACAACTCCAAAAGAGTCATGATGGAGAGAAATATCCATATCCAGAGAAAGAACTAGAGAATCTGAATGCAGATTGAAGCAAACTACATGCTCTCTCTCTCTCTTTTTTATTTTTTATTTACTTTTAGTTTATAAGATTCAGTTTCATAATCCCTTGAATTTCAAATTTTCTCCCCTTCCTCTCCCCCCACTCCATGGTGGTATGCACTCAAGTATAGTATCTGAAAATACTTTCACACTGGATATTAGTCTAATTGTTCAGAAGGATTGTAAACAACGAGTGAACAATGGGAAAGAAGAAACAAAGCCAAACTACATGCTATCATTCTTTTCCATGTTTGGTTTTCTTTCCTCTTTCTCATTTCTACATTGGTTATAATCATTCTTTACAAACTGACTAATGTTTAATGTGAAGGTATTTATAGGTCCTATATTTGATTGCATGCCACCACGGGGGGGGGGAGAGGAGAAGAGAGGGAGGGACACAAAATTTGAAACTCAAGGGATTGTGGAACTGAATGTTGCAAACTAAAGTAAATAAATATATATTTAAAAATTTTTAAATGAGGTGATGAAGGATGTGAGTATAAGAGTATAATATTATAATAATAATGAGAGGTATTGTGAAGGCAGAAACATCAAGATTTAGGAACTGATCAGATCTCTGCAGTGACTGAGAGTAAGTATTTGAAGAGTTTGAACTGGTTGTAAACCAGGGAGAAGGAGGAATGGCAGTCCCTTCAATCATTCCTTAAGAAAGACTGTAGATGAGAAGATTCTGGTAAGTAACCAATAAGTGCCATCACATATGTTTTCCTCTTGCTTGCAGTTCTTTCTCCTGGCCATCCATTCTTGAATTTTTCAGTTTCCTTAAGATTAAGCTCAAGTGCTTCCTCCTACATGTGACCTTATTTGAATTCTTATTGATTAAAGTTCATCCTTCAATGATGTAGCTCCCAATGTATCTATCCCTTCTGGTCCTATATAAGTCTTCTTTGTGAACTCCCATGTGTTGGAAGTCTTACCTTAGGGTTTTTAACATTTGGTGGATATCAGTTAAATACTTGGGATGTTCATCTGTTCTTCCTTGTTCTCACTCTGTGACCTTCCCCAATTCTGCTTCTGGATGACATCTTCTCTGACTTTTTCATGTGTTTCTTTTCCATTGCTCTTTGGATTACTTTCATTCTTACTTCTTTAGAGATTGTGGTGTTCTATGGTTCATAACTCTACAGTACCATGGGAGGAGTATTGAATTTAAAAACAGCATGCTTTGAATCCAAGGAAAGTTTGAGAATGTGTCAAGTACTGTATGTTATTAATTCACTGTCTTCTCCCTATTCTGTTCAGAGCTTAGCTACTGTCTGTCCACAGTGCCCATCCAAAGTAAATATACCAATGAACCAACTCAATCAATTTTATGTCCAACTGAATATCACAGGATGGAGAATAGACATTCTTTACTCATTGGATTTTCCTTCTGTGAATTGTTAGGCCAATTAATTTTATGGCCAAAGGATCCTGATACCTTCCATTATGTGTCTGTGCTGGATGTCCCCATGACAACGGGTTGAAGATCTTATTAATAACTGCGCCTCCTATTTTATGCCTTTAAGAATAATGATAAAGGATCCTTGAACAAAGTTGTCTCGCTAAGAGCTAACATAGCATCTTCAACATATTCATAAGAATCTCCTTTTTGGAGCAAAAAAGCTTTTGGAGTCAAAGGCTAGATTTTTTTTTCCACTGAGTCAAATGCTTTAAAAAAGTAATCAACAATGCGCACACACACACACACACACATAAACACACACACACTGTTCTCTATAATTCTCAGTCAATTGCATCACTGTGGTCTATTGTGGACAATTATTTACAGAAAGCCACCTTTATGTCTATCATCTTTTCATCAAGTATATCCTCTTTATCTGTAATGTTTAGATAATTCTCCAAAAGGTTTATTGGAATGAAAAAGTAAGCACTTGGTTTGGGAACCATTCATGAACCATCTTTCATTGTAAGTAGTTTCATCTGCTTTTTTTCTCTCTGATCAATAACATCTTACCCTCTTGGATATATTTTGAATGTTGAGCTCCTCAGTGCTTTCCAAATTATGTCAGCTGTAGCACAAATCTTTAGGGTGGAGGAGAAGGGAAGAGAAAAGGAAAAATAAATTGACATGATGTATGTATTATATATTTAATAAGAATAGCAAGTTATACATAATAAATTTGCAGTTTCATGTGCAATCATCTTTTTATTGTACTATGCTATGGAAAGGTTTGTTTTATTTAATAATTAAGTTTAAAACATAATAATGCATCAGGACCCCCTGTTTGTGGTGACTTCACTGACTTTGGTGATGCCAGTAGGCTACTAAAACATGCTTGCAGATTTGTTTTTACAGTTGTCCATTTTTCCCCTCCCATGTCAGATTTTTAAGTTTAGCTGGATTTCATGTCAAGGTCTTAATCCAGATTCTTCTCTTTTAATATATTTTCTGTCATCCTTTCCTATATGCTCTTGGAAATCACTGGATAGCAATGTTTATGATGTCTTGGTTTCTAATAGAATTTCTCTTTCACTTCATCTTCAAAGACAGAGGTAAATAAGTCATAAGTTTCTTTATAATGTTTTCCATTATGTTTTTCATTGATAGCCATTGTGAGAACTCCAAGATGGACTAATCAGGTAGCCCAGAGAATAATGTTTCTTGTTTCTTGTTAGCCCATGATGAAGCCAATTTTGCCAAAACTTCATAAGTCACCTCTCTGAAGAGAAGCAGATGGGAATAAACAGCAGACAACTCCTTCAAGGATAAAAATAAGAGCTTGCATGTCTAGAGTGCTTCCTGCTAGAAAAATGCTTGGAGAATAAATCACCCTGAGAAGGGGTAGTATATTGCCATTTCTATGGCACAGAAGGGTAAACTGAGGCTCAGGTAGGTTGTATTTCCCCCAGGGAAATAATGTCATGACAAATGAACTTTATAGTGAGCAAATGTAAGCATATAGAGTCATAGGTTCAGAGCTAGAAGAGACCTTTGAAATGGTAATTCCACTTACCAGACATGCAAAATGGAGCTCTGAAGGAGAATTGACTAGCCTAAGGTCGCAAAGACAGGATGCCACAGAGCTCAAGCCAAGGCCCTTTTCTCCAAGGCTCTGTTCTTCCCACTAAACCATGGCCTTCAGGGACAAACAATTTGAGAAATACTCATAAGATGATGGACTCTCACAGTCAGCCACAAATAAGGAAACGATTTAAGAGTAATTGAGAACATGACCGCGCCAGGCGTTAAGGACAAAGATGGGATATGGCACGGTGTGTTTAAGGAGCAGCAAGGCCGCAGTGGTTGGGTCATGTATGGTAATGTGGATAGACTATAAAGGTAAATTAGGCCCAAATTGGGAAGGGCTTTCAAAGTTAAAAAGATGATTTCAGATTGGATCCTCGAGGTAATGGGGAGCGGCTAAAGTCCCTTGAACAGGGGAATGGCACGGTCAGTTTTGTGCTTTGGGAAAAATCAGTCTAGCAACTGAGTTGATTGGAATGGGAAAGGGCTTGGAGAGCAACAGGAAGGCTCTGGCACAAGTCCAGGTGACAGGAGATGAGACCTGAACTGGGGCAGCAGCAGTGTGAGTGGAGAAAAGGGGTACATGTGAGAAGTGATGCAAACAGGGAGATTGGATTGATAGTGCAGGTAAGAAAAAATGAGTGTAGGAAAAACAGATTGGAAATGCAAATTATTCCATTAAAATTCAAATATATTCAAAGAGGTTTAAATAAATCCATGAATGAGAGTTATTTGGGGGTACGCTTTCTTTAATATGAGCTATGACAGTGGAGGTTTCCTGAGGAGCCCTGGATTTGGAATGAGAGAACTGGGTTTAATTCTGGCTCTACCAACTCACTTTCTGTAGGACTTATACATATTATTTAACCCCTTTGGGCTGAAGTTTGTGAAAAGAAAGTGGTTAGAGATGCTGTCTGGAGGGTCTTGCAGCTCTGGATGTGGGGCCTGTCTTTACATGGTCCACTTCAGCTCCATATCTGTGGTGCTGTGACACAGCACAATGTCTTGTCCCACCCAACTGCCAAGCTGTGGTGGTTAAAGACTCCATTCTGGGCTGAATGAATAACTGGCAGTTGCCTCAGTATGACATGTCTAATGTTTTGTTGATAATTATCTAAAGAAAAGCAGATCATGGGCCAATAGTAAAATTGTGGGCTTAATTTTTTTAGGTTAAGTGGTGAATCAAAGGGAGGACTAGGGCCAGACCTGAGAGAGGCAGCAGATAGGATGCTGGACTTGGAGTCAGGGAGACCTGAGTTCAAATCCCACCTCAGACACTTGTTAAACCATGTGACTATTGGCGAGTCACTTAACTTCTCTGGTCCTTAGCTTCCTCATGTATGAAATCAGGGGGTTAGACCTGATATTCAAGGCCCCTTCTGGCTCTATATCTATGATCCTCTGAACTCTGATCTCCTGGCCTTTGGCTCACAATCAATGTTTCAAGGGTTCTAGGAGCATGATAAATGTGTAAAGGTCTTGCGATTTGACTGGAACACATAAGCCAGAGGTCAGAGAAGAAGAGAATCGATAATTAATGTGTCCATAAACTAAAAAGAAAAGCTGTCAGTGGCTTTGAAAGCCACTGGTTTCTTTTTGTATTCCTATTTCGGTGGGAGGCAGTGAGGCACAGCATTAGAGGCCTGGACTTGCAGTGAAGAAGCCTCAGGTTCTAATCCTACTTTAGTCATTGTTCATGTGATCCTGGGTAAGTCAATTATATTCTCTGCATTTTAATTGCCCTCTGTGTAATAAATGGTACCTACCTTTGAAGCTAGCCATGAGGATGAAATGAGAGAATCTATATCAAATGCTTTGGGAACCTCAAGGCTGTACATACGCAAGAGCTGTTACAATTATTGGCAGCAGCAGCAGAGGCTTAGTTTCTGCTCCTGCTAAATTGAGCACACATTCTGGACATTTCCTACGAGAATGACATCATCCTCTAAGATTCTACCACAGTTTGTCTTGTTATTGCAGCAATCAATTAACCGACAAGTGTCAGTAGGTGACTCTTACATGCAAGGTGCTGTTCTCAGGCTCTGGGGTCCACAGACCAAAGCCAAATGTTGCAGGTCCTCAGAGAACTCACAGTTAAGTATGGAGGCAACATGTTCATTGATGGGTGTTGATTGTCCAGGGAACGTAGGCAGCACCATTGGGGGAGATCAAGGGAGTATCCAACACAATGCTAAGTGAGTCTAAGAGGCATAGGTGCAGAAACATGGAATGGGGGATAGAATTTCATGGGTCTGGAGTGGTAAGAAAACCAATTTGACTGAAATGTGGAGTGTGTGAAGGTTAATGAGTGATGTATAATAAGGATTCAAAAGTCAGTTGAGGAGAGTTTGTGAAGGGCCATAAATGCCAGAAAGAGAAGTCAGGTTTTGATCACAAATGTAATAGAAAATTATGGGAGCTAAGCAAATAAACAGCATAGAATAGTCAGGTGGCACGGTAAATAGAGCACAGGGTCTGGAGTTAGGAAGACCTTAGTTCAAATCTGGCCTTGGATACTTACTAGCTGTGTGACCCTGGGCAAGTCACTTAACCCTGTTTGCCTCAGTTTCCTTATCTGTAAAATGAGCTGGAGAAGGAATTGGCAAACGACTACAGTATATGTCAAGAAAACCCAAATATGATCATGAAAATGAGTTAACAACAACAATAAATGATACATTGAGACTGTGCTTAAAGAAAAGCACTTTGGAATGTCTGTGGAAAATGGATAGGAACAGAAATAAATTTGAGGCAAGGAGGCCACTGGATGGATGAAGTCCAGATGAGAGTGCTAAGAACCTGCGCCAAAATGGCAACTTTCTGAGTGAAGAGAAGGGGACAGATAGGGATACTAGGAGGTAAGAAAAGCCAGATTTAACTTTGTGTGGGATGTGAGGGTTAAGTGTCAGAGGAAATGCAATCTAGTCCGGGAGCCTCGGAGACTAGGAGGAGGATGCCCTCCACAAGAAGTGAAGTTTGGACCAGAAGAATGAATTTAGATGGAAAGATTCATTATACAGCTGGTGATGCAGGGACTACTGTTGTCACCTAACCATAGCGGTGCTCCAGAGTTCTGTATCTTTTTTCTTTATTCTCTCTCCCTACCTCCTTCCCTCTCTCATTCCTTTATTCCATCAGGTTCTATGGGTTCAACCATCACCTCCATAAGATGACTCCCAAATCTCTGTACTCGGCAGTAATCCCAATTTACACACACACACACACACACACACACACACACACACACACACACACACAGAGCTTGCAGGACACTTCCCCTTGAGTTTTATGTTGGTTCTCAAACTCAATAGTACAAAACCAAACTCCTTTCCCACTCAAACCCATTCTTTCTTCAAACTTCTCTATTGCTCTTCAGGGCATTGTCATATTTCTAGTACCCCATGCTTTCAAGCTCAGAGTCATCTTTGCCCACTTCTTTCCCCCATCCTCCATAACCCATCAGTTGCCAAGTCTTGTGATTTCTACACTTACATTCTTTTATTTCTCTCCACTTTCTCTCCACTCTCTCATCCCTCCAGTTCAAACCTTCATTACTGCTCACCTGACATAGCAATAGCCTTCTGATTGCTCTCCAGGTCTCTCCCCTCTCCACTCCCTCCTTCACACAGCTGACAAACACTCTTCCTCAAACGCAGGCCAGACTATGATACTCCCATTCTCATAACTTTTCAAACCAACCTTATCGACTCTACCTTCTCATTTAAGACCATCGTGATCAGGTGCCAGCCTCCTCTCATGGTTCCCTATTATGATCAAATATATACCCCTTCTTATGACATTTAAAGTCCTTTGCAACCTGGCCCAAACGGCCGTTTGGTCTCATTACCCATCCTGCATCCTTCACAACCTGTGCAGCCAAACTGGTCTTCTTTCTGTTCCCCACACATGACCATCCATCTCCCATCACTCTTTAGCACAGACTGTTCCCCATGCCTGGGATTCACTCCTTCTTGATGGCTACTTCTTAGATGCCTAGTTTCCTTCAAAATTCAGGAAGTCATTCCTGATTCACCCAGAAAATGCAAGAAAAATGACACCCTCCCCCAAAAAATGACATTGTGTCTACTATGTATAACTCCCACTTGCTGTCTCCTTGAATACAATGTAGGGTCCTTGAGGACAGGGATGGTTTTCCATCTTTCCTTGTATCCCCAGTGCCTAACAATACCTGGCACATATTAGGTCAAAATCCTTGTTGATCAATTGGTTCATAGCATTTCCATTTCACCCAAGTAGGCCTAATTGCTGCCCCCTATGTTCAGCTGCCCATTGTATTACCTCCATTCTACTGCTCAGGCTTACCCAACGGTCTGACTCTACCAGTCACTTGGGAGCCAGCTCCCATAGGAACGCTTTCCTGCGATTTCTATCTGACAATCTTCTGCCTCCTCAAGTTATGTCATATTTGTTTATGTCTAGATCTTGTATCCCCCAGTAAAATGTAAGCTCCTTCGGAACAGGGCCCATTGTCAATTTTGTCTGCTTCCTAAGCTTTTTCCAGAGTAAACATTTAAATGCTTGGTGAATGTATGGCTGAATTCTGTCCTCTTCTCATCATTTCCACAGCTTAAACTGTGACAGCCTCAGTGTTTATGGCCTTGTGACCTTGGCCCCATTGAGCCTGTTTCCTCATATGGAAAATGGAAGAGTTGGATGACATGGTCTCTGAATTCTCATCCAGTTCTATGCTTTTTGCTCTATGATCTTAATGGACATTCTCCTCCCTGGATTTGAAAGACCACACTCTCCTTTTTTCTTCCTTTTGGACCTTCTCTTTCTCCTTTGCTTGGTTCTCATCTTTTTCCTGCTTCTTTAATGTTGGCTTACATCAAAAATCTACTCTTGACCTTTCTTTGCTCTCCCTTTCCTCTTCTTCCCTCAGACCAGTGTGACCTCAAACTCTCTCACCTTAATTCTCCATTCCTTCTCCTAAATTTCTTCTTTCTCTCTTTGATCCCATCAGATCACAGATGTTAAGATGGAAGATATTTTATCAAGTCCTAAGAAATTGCTTAAATAGCTTGCCAGGCTAATGTTTAAAGTGAGAATGAAATGCAGTCTTTTGACCTAAAGCCCAGTACTGTGTCCACTAGAACACATCCCTTCTTCACATGCACTGTTTTAAATTAATGGGTGAGAAAGTGGACAGAGCTGGCCCAGAAGGCAGGAAGACCTAGGTTTAGGTATCACCTCTGACAAATGTGTGTCCCTGGTCAAGCCACTTAACTGTTTCTCTATGCTCTAGGCAACTCTCTAAGATTATAAATTGCAGGCAATGTACCAAACTGATTGGCAGGAGTTTCCTCACCTGGAGGATTCCAACACCATTGAAATCACAGATCTTACCCCCTCTCTATTGGAAATAAATAACCAGGTGGGTAACTACCTTCCTGCTAGATTGTGGGCTGCATTTGTTGTGTATGTTATAATGGGCTTGCCTTTTGCCTATGGGTAAGACTAAATGGCTATTCCAATTCTTAAATTCAGTGATTTTGTCACTATCTGCCCCTGGCCCCCCCTCCCCAATGCCTGGAACAGTGCTTTACACCTTGTGGCACTTGGTATACTTTTAATTATTCTGCTCATGTCACACACACACACACACACACACACACACACACACACACCCCTTCCCCCAGCAAAGGCCATGTGAGTAGGTTACTTAACTAGGGACTCAGAGCAATAAGATACTCTGTAGGCTTGACTTGACCCATTGCCATTTCTGGACAAAAATGCCAACTCCAAATCCCCCTTTACCCACTTTCATCTCTTGCCAGCCTTCCTACTGTTAAGCTGCCTTCTACCATCTGAAACGGCAGACAGTGAACTTCACCCTGCAAGATGTATTCTTGGAGAAGATGTCGTTAGAGATACAGAAGGCCCTCATTAGCACCTTCATTGGCTTAGAAAACATTTTTAATTTCGGTTTCCATAAGCATTTCTGACTGATTCATGGAAGACATTTGGTTCTTTGGAATATATTCCAACAGAGGAGTCAGATTACATTTTTACAAGCCTTGACAAGAACAGCACTTTAGCAGCTTCCAGGGCATTTAACCACTGCATGTCCAGGTTCCTTAGCTGAGCATAGTCAGTCTTCACTTGTATGGTATAGTCAGTGAATTAGGTGGGCAGATTGTCAAGTGATTCCAATTTGGAGCCAGTGCCAGTCTGAGCCCACAAACACTGGAGCCTAATATGCACCCTGTCACCCAGGTTTTAAACCCAGAAGTCATCCTTGACTCATTCCTCATCTTTATTTAATATGCAAGGAAATGGCAATGAGAATCAGTGGAAGTAACTCAGGATATTTGATCTACAGAAGAGAAAGCTACAGGTAAAAGGGAGAGGGCATCATGACTGACTTCAACGTTTTTAAGGGTTGGCGTATGGACTAAGGCTTAGATTTTATTGATTTTTTTTGTTCCCAGTCAGAAGGACTAGGAACAATGGATGTCAGTTTCAGAGGGTCTGACTTGGGTCCAATGTCACCAAATAGTTCCTAACCATTAGAACTATCATAAAGTGCAATGGGATTCTTTGGGAGATGATGGGTTCACCCTTGTTGGAAGTCTTCAAGAAGATCCTGAATTGCTACTCTCCGGATATGTTGGAGTGAGCACGTTCTTTTTGGGGGGGGGGTGGAAGTGGGGTTGGACAAAGTGGCTGAGAAGGTTCCATCCAACTAGAAAACTGTGCAGTTTCATTATAGATATTTATTCAAGGCCTGTGGATTCCTTCTTTCAATGAACTTTCATATTCATTTGTTCTCCATTTTCACTACAACTACCCTTGCCAACCCTTTATCTCCTTCTATCTGGTTACTACAATAGTCACGCGGAAAACCTCCTCTCCCTCATCTTTCCCTACCCCAAACTCTCTTGGGCCTATTTTTCACATTACTTTTCTTGATCCAAAACTTAGATCCTGAAACTTCTTTGCTCAAAAGCTAACCCTGCCTTCCTGGCAAGGAGATAACCTGGTGCCACACAAAGTACACTGGTCTGGTACAAAAGCTTGGGCTTTGAGTCCTAACCCCACCACTTTCTAGCTATGTGACCACGGGGAAAGAATCCATATATTAAATGCAGATTATAATACTTGGGCTCCTTCCTCACACAATCTTTGTGAACTTGCGAACGTCAGACACGTGTTAGCTGTTAGGATCATTTTCACTTCCTCTTCTGTAAAATGAGCGTGCTTGCACCTCTACCTAACAGAGTAGTGAGGAGGAAAGACCTTGGCATACTGACTTGACACTTGCTTCCGTGTGCCTTGTGGCCAAAACCTGAGGCCCAAGGGACCTTTCCCCATTTTTTGCAGCTAAAATCTCCTATGAGAGTGGCGTCCCCCAATTGAACGTGAGCTCTTTGAGATCAGGGATGTCTTTCTATCCCAACATTGAGCACAGTACTTTGCACATTTTGCTGTGCAGTTATTCAGTCAAGTCCAACTCCTCATGACCCTGTGGACTGTACCCTGCCAATACTGTCTATAGCAGTGGTTCTTAACCTTCCTAATGCCGTGACCCTTTAACACTCATATGTGGGCATATCTGCATGTGGGCAGACCTGCCTGGAGATGGATAGAGGAGGTTCCTAAGACCATCAGAAGTATGTATTTTCTGATGGTCTTAGGTGACCCCTGTGAAAGGGTTGTTTGACCCCCAAAGGGGTCATGACCCACAGGCTGAGAACCGCTGGTCTCTAGGGTTTTCTTGGCCGATACTGTAGTGGTTGGTCATTTCCTTCTCCAGCAGGCAGAGATAGAGATTAAGTGACTGGCCCAAAGTCACACAGTTAGTAAGTGTCTGAAGTCAGATTTGAAATTAAGTCTTCCTGACTCCAGGCCTCTGCTTTTTCCATTGAGTCACCTAGCTGTCTCCTAAGTGCTTAATAACTATTGTTTAACTAATTAATTAATTTGTTATTTAATTCATTGATTTATTCATTCAAGGTGGAGAAGCCTCATCCCAACCCTCATATCCAATCACTTACAAAGTCTTGTCAATTCTACATTGACTATTTCAAACCTGTTTCCTTTCCACTCACAAAGCTGCCATTCTAATTCCAAGTCACTCTAATGTAGTGGAATGAAATGCTGGCCCACTGTTTCTGGGATATCTCATTGGCATTTGTGAAGAGGATGGAATGGAGAGGGCCATGTCTTTATCACCCCTCACCTGGGCTACTGTAATAGCCTCCCAATTGATCATCCTACATTCAGCCTAGCCCTGGCACTGGAGTGGTAAGGCCAACATACTGTGGCAAAGCAAGAATCTGTTGTTCCCACTAGCCTTGAGTCTTTAATATTCATCTGTCAAAGTTTTCTCATCTGTGAAATGAGAATGATGATACCTCCAAAAAAGCCCTAACTTCATGGGGTTATTGTAAGGATAGATGGTGGCAGAGCTGGGAGAGTACTCCAGAAAACTAAAGGTGCCATCTATGTAAAGGAAAGAGAAAGATTATATTATTGGTTCAAAAATTGACAAATGCTCCTGTGTGTTCTACAATTTCAAGTCATACTGAATCTGAGTCATGACATAAACCAAAGCGTTTTTCCCTAATACCTGCCTGTGTCCTACATATTCAAATGGGTAGATAAAATGTTCTTCCGGCCATGGGAAAAGAAATATGACTCATCTATCTTTCTGGGAATCATAAAATATCTGAATCTCTAAGTTGGAAATGACTTTGGTGGCCATTTAGTCTAAATATGTTGCTGTTCAATTGTTTCAGCTTCTCCAGATCATTTTACAGATGAGGAAACTAAGGAAGACAGGATTAAGTGACTTGCCCAGGTTCACACATCTAGGAAGTGTCTGAGGCTAGATTTGAACTCAGTAAACATGCCTTTCTTGCTTCATTCAGGTCCAGCACTCTATCCTCTGGGCCACCTAGTCTAGGTATACATGAACAAAACTACTCTGGAAAGAATTTTACAAAAAGTACTAATTCTCCTAGCAAAATCACCACTCACAGCACTTAAGCACATGGGCAATTTTGGATCATATCACCTCTGATGTAAAAGTGGAAGGGACTTTAAGGCCACTGAGTCCCCCTTTCTTTATTTTACAGATGAGGAAACTGAGGCCAGGAGAAGGGAAGTGACTTGGCCAAGGTCACAGAGCTAAGAAGTAGCTGAAGCTGTTTTCCTGATTCCAAGCCCAGTAGTACTCTATCCTCTGTGCCAACTACCTAGAAGAGGAGGAAAAAATACTGTTTTGAAGTTCTTGTCCTTTTGGCTAGGCACAGGATCTAGAGATGAAAAATATCTTGAAAATAATCTGGTTCTCCCCACCCAATTTAAAGACAAGGAGACTGAGGTCCAGAGTGGTAAAATAAATTGGTCACAGTCCTAAAGTTAGTACTTGCCAGAACTGTACTCTTGACTTTGACTCCAAAGCAGTGTGACTTCCAGAACCATGATAAGTAATTACTATGCCTGAAATAAGTCGAGGCAGCAGCAGAGGAGGGAGAAAAAGAACAGGTTCCCTCAGAATGTGACCTCTACAGGAGTAGGAAGTAGACTTGGGACATTTGAAGTTTGTGAACTATTAAAGGCAAAGAAATGCCCCTTGGATGAGGTCATCACTGCCCTGACATGGGTGCAGAGCAAACAAGGGAGAAGCACCCCAAGATGAAGTTCTTAGAACTCTCTAAGTTTTCTGCCCTGAAGTCAAGCCCCACTGTCTCACCTTTGTTACATTCTGGCTCATTCCACTGGGGAAGACTCCAGAGACAGAGCTGGAAGGCATATTAGAGGTTGTTTAGTACTCCCCCCCCCCCCAAGTGACAAATACTAACACCAAGAGAGGAGGTTAGGTAACTATGTGGCTTAGTGCTAGAGTGCTGCATCTGGAGTCAGAAAGATCTGAGTTCAAATCCAGTTACAGGCACTTACTCTATGAGTGATCCTGGCTAGGGCGCTTGGCCTCAGTTTCTTCAACTTTCAAAATGGGGATGATCCCTATATTGTGCAGGTGTTGGGAGGATCAAATGAGATCCCAAATTTTGCAGACCTTAAACCACTCTATGAATGCTATATTATTATTCATATTATATTGCAAATGACTTGTCTAGGGTCACACATGTAAGTAAGAAGCAGAGGTATTATTCGAACTCAGTTCCTCTGAGTCCAAATCCAGCCATGGGGAAAGAAATATAACTCATCTAACTTTCCGGGAATCATAAAATATCTGAATCTCTAAGTTGGAAATGACTTTAGTGGCCATTTAGTCTAAGTATGTTGCTGTTCAGTTGTTTCAGCTTCTCCAGATCATTTTACAGATGAGGAAACTGAGGCAGATGGGGTTAAATATTTAAGTAATTTCAGGGTTAAGTAATTTCTAGTATGCTAAATTGCCTAAAATAGTTTTCAATGAAATCTTACATTTTTTCTTTAAAGCCTGAGGAACAAAGGGATGCAACCCAGCCCCTCCCCTACCTGCGCACTTACCTCTGACCCCCCCCCCCCAACAAGCTTCCTCTCTGCTTACCCGTTTGGGTGAAGGCTTGCTGCAAGTTTTCATGTGCAGTGATACTGTCAACAAATACAGTAATTGAAAGTCAAAAGATGAAGTGAAATAAATGATACCCAATTTATTTTTAGCTAAGCAGACAACATGATGACAAGTCCACATGTGGTCTTCGAATCATATCAACAGAGACCAAATTCATGATTTCTATTTTGAACCACACTTAATTCACTACTTAAGATGAAGTTAACTGATCACAGTGTAGTAATTAATAAATCACTGGAAACCCCTCTCCCAGCTCTGACTTTGTGGTAAGAATTAAGCAATAGCTAGGATTTATCAGTCTGGCATGGTAGATTAGAGGCAAAGGGGATGGCACCAATAGCATCAACTTGCTATTATGGGTGCTATTATTGGTGCTATTATTCTCTTAGAGACTTACATAGATTGCCCTAGGTAGCCTAGGCAATTCTCCGGGAGGTTCTGTGTCTTCCTAGGATCACAGGGAACATATGGAAGACAGGGGAACTTGAACACAGGCTTTCCTAACTTCAAGACCAACCCTTTATCTGCTGTACCCCACCATATTTCACATGCTGTGATCAAATATTTGTAATCCAATAAACCAACAGTTCTTAATCTAGGCTCCATGACCCTTTTAAAATCCAGGCAGACAGACAGACAGACAGACAAACAGACAGACAGACAGACAGATAGATAGATAGATGATAGATAGAGATATATGTATATAGATATAGATATACATTACTTTTTTCAATTGGTTTCCTTTGTAATTCTATGTATTTTATTTAACAAATTCTTTCAAGAAAAGGTCCCTAGGTTTTACTCGATTTCCAGAGGGATCCAAGACACCCCAAAAAGCATTAAGAACCCCTGCAATCAGCAGAATGGGATTATTAAGGGTATGTAAATGAGACAAGTCTCTCCAAGGACAACTCAGGTTTAAACCTGAAACAACTAGTTTCTCCACTGAGCCCCCTCCCAATTCACACCAATAAGGAAAGTCGGGGCTTGGTGGGAGTGGGATTGAATATCTTTAATTCCCCATCATGGAAGAGCCCAATATATGTACAGTAAGTATATAAAGAAACACTTACAAGAAACCAGAGTCCAACCACTGCTGTATACTTTCTTGTCTAGAATTCTCTAGAAAGGAGAAAGAAATGAACAAAACAGTTAGCCCCCAATCCACACAAGAGCAAAGCCAAGAATTTCCCCCATCCTTTAGCCTTTGGCAACAGCTGTATTTTTATTCTCTTTCCAACATATTTCATCTTATTTTTCTATAAACATATTAAATATTTCCCCCCAATACCCAAACCCTCACGTTTGCTGGAGCCAACCTTTCCTGGGAACGGAATGCAAACTGGCAAAGGAAGGCATGTGTCTTGCAGAGGAAAAAAAAGTTCCAAAATAAATAAATATAGCAGGGCATGGATCCTGGAATCAAGGAGGAAGTTCAAATTCATTTCAAATTACCTGGCACCAGAGCAAAGATATAAAAAGCATAAGGGCCTTTTGTCTTTTGCCTTTGCCATATAAATCATGGTCCTCACCTTCCCCACCCTGAGCCTCTGCCTACATCATGGGGATATTTACTTAAGGCACCTTGCCAGCCATGTTTATTTGCAAGCCACTCTCTGCCAGACTCTCGACCCCATTTGCATTTGCTCCAGGGACAAAGGGTGATCAGCTCAGCTGCCTGGTGATTGCAAAACCTGCAGTGACACCCCAGATGTCAAGTCAGGTCTCTTATTCAGAAGGAAGCTCACCATCGTTCCAGCTGATGAACAGGTGGCCCAAAGGATAGGGTTGGGTAAGGAGAATCTCTTCCATTCAATATTTGTCTCTGCCCTGGTTGTCTACCAGCTGCTGAATTGGTTTGCTAAGGCTCCCTCCTGCCAAATGCTACTTGCTTTCGCTCCTTGTGAGGGGTGTTGAAAGACTGTCAGACTGGAGAGGATTCTGCCCGTCTCCCAAGGAGGTATTGGGAGTGGGCTGATTTAAGCAGAAACCCCCAAATGTCTGTTCCTTGTAAAGAAAGGAAAATGTAGTATATTAGTGCTGTCAACAACTTTTCTGTGAATGTCTACTGTGTGCCCACTACTGCATTAAAAGCTCTGTCACCTTCTACCTGGGCTGTCTTGTACAAGTCAGCTAAGCTCTGCAGACCTTTCTTTACTCATCTAGAAGGTGAAAAATAGGTATAGATTGCCACCAGTGTCCTTTCCTGCCCTGAGTCTGATTCTAGTATCCTAGAAATTTGGAAGAGGCATTTAGAGCCCCACCCAGAATGGGTGCTGTGCTCACTGCCCCTATGGCAGCACCTGGAGCCTTAAATGCCCATCTTTTTACAATGCAGGCATGGTTTCAGAAGGTGGATTCCTTCTGAAGCAGCAGAGGAAAGTCCCCTTCCCCCAACCTTGTTGCCAGTCTCAGCAAAGGAGATTTGGAAAATCTGGCACCATCTGATCTGCCCCCCCAATTCTAGCAGTTTCAGGACCAGTGCTCACCTATTTCTGGGATGGCAGAATCCTTGTTTTCCTCCCTGGGATGTGGAGGCTGCTGTTCATCGAGGGGAAGCCAAGCCATCTTAGTGGAAAGCAGGATCCCTCTCTTCTTCTTTTCCAGGCTGTGGGACATCTTGAGGCCACTTGATTCTTCTGTCATCTTAGGGGAGTAAAAGGGCCAACTCACAATAATCGGAACACTGAAGCAAATAAAATAGCCATCCCAGGGAGCCAACTTTGAGGTCTTGTCAGGGCTGCAGGGAGCACACAAAGTCCTTGCCCACAAAGAAACCAATCCAGCTTTGCCAGCTTACCCTGCCCACCTGGCAGCCAGGCTCTCAGATACAAGATAGTAATCCGGCCTTAAGCTAGCAACAAGGCAGGAGCTGGACAGCAGACCCCTGCCTGGGAGCCTCCATGATCAAGTTGGGCCTGCTTCAGAGCTCGAGCCAGGGTACAGGCATAGTGGGTCACGTTAAAGAGGATAGTTTGGCCATGATCTAGGTATTTTTTAAATTGATGGTTGAATGGGGGCAGTGACAGTGATGAGGTCCTGCAGGGACTGTGAGAGTTATGGTGGGGGCCTGTGACACTTTTATTGTCTGCAAAGGCCTTTTTTCCCAATAACCCTGTGAAGGAGGTGGTTAAAGTACTTCTAGCCCCCATTTTACAGATGTAGAAACTGAGATGAAGTGAATTGCCCACAGATATACAGTTGGCATCTGAGAGAGGATTTTAACCTGGGTATCCTGACTTCACCTTTGTTCATCTGACTAAACCTGGCTTCTCCCTCTCCTGACCTCTCTTATATGGCATGCAATGCTTTCTAACTTACAGAGCACTCTTAGAAACACCTCACAGGTGACATTTCACTTCGTTGGGGAGACATCATTAATGTCAATTCCCAGATGAAGAAACTAGGAAGACCCTGTGTGGACAAACCAATGACCTGGCCAAGGTCATGTTACTTTTTATGGTAATATTAGCTAGCATTTATAGAGTATTTTCAATTTTTCAAAGCCCTTTCCATACACAATCTCATTTGTTCAATCCAAAAACTCTAAGAGGTAGATGTTAATGCTATCCCCATTTTTAGACAAGGACACTGAGGTCATCAGTCACATGTCTAGTGAGTGTTTGAGAGAAGATTTGAACTCCCTCCCTCCTGACTCCTAATAAAATGCTCTTATCTACTGTACCACCCAGCTGTCAATGATGCCTGGACTGAAATCCTGAGAGGCAGTCAAGTGTATTGGAGAATGTGGGTTCAGAGGCAAGAAGATCCGAGTTCAAATCAAGCAACAAGCATTTCCTAAGTGTATTCTGTTGGTTGGGCACTGGTGATACAAGGACAAGTGAACTAATACCTAGCCTGAGGGATCTTCTATGCTAATGGGGAGACAATGTGACAACATGAAGGGAAACCCAGGAAAGTTACAAAAAGTAGACTTGGCAGCTGGGAAGGGGCACTAGTGACTAGCAGGAACACAAAAGGGTTTTCCTGAAGAAGATGGCACCAGTCGAGTCTTAAAGGACACCCAAGAGGAATTCCAAGAGGCAGAAGCAAGGAGACAATCCCACCTCCAACACCAGCTGTATGACCTGGGCAAATCATGTCACATCTCTCACCCTTAGTTTCTTCCTCTGTCAAATGGGCATAACCATGGTACTAACCTCATAGGGTCATTGTGGGGAACAGGTGATAGCAGCTTTATAAGGCATTTGGCAAAATGTTAAAATGGGATACAAATGTGAGCTGATAGTGTTAACTTCTCTTGCCCTGTGCCATCATCATCCCTACTGTGCCCCGTCGTTGCAGTGACCTTGGCCAAATCACTTTGTACTCAGTTGTACAGATTCTTCCCCAATGTCAAAATGAGACTTTTGAATGAAAAGATTTGCAGATCCGGAATTAGGGGATTTTGTGGTAATCAAAAGGCTTTTATTAAGTGATCTGTGTAGTGGGCCCTAGTTTGGTTCTTGGGAAAACTAGATCATGGGGTCTAATTCATGTGGGAATCAGTTACCCTCCCTCTGCTCTGGGGCAGAGACCACTGAATTAGCTGGGACGTGACCTAAGGAGCCCTGGCTTTGGAGTTAGAACCTCTGGATGTCACTTCTGGCCCTGCCACTTACTTCCCTATGTGAGTTCACTTGGTCTTGAATGGTCTCAAAGCTATTTGATGCTCACATATGTAGAAGGAAGTCCCCAACTCATTTCAGAGAATTTTTTGTGGGGAAAATAGGAAGTTATGGAAGGATGTAGAAATGGACTACATATGGGCCAGCTAGGTGGTGCTCCAGTCAATAGAGCACCAGCCCTGGAGTCAGGAAGACCTGAGTTCAAATTTGGCCTCAGACACTTGGCACACTTACTAGCTGTGTGACCTTGGGCAAATCACTTAACTCCAATTGCTCTACCTCCAATTGCTCTTCTCCCTCCAAAATAAATAAATAAATAAAATAAATGGATTACACAGAAAATGACTTGATCATGGATTTAGAGCTGGAAGAAACAAAAAAAACTGAGGCCCAGAGGGGTGAGGCACTGGCCTCACAAAGCTAAAGGGTGGTTCCTCTTGAGCCCTGGGCTTCAGGGTGGCTGTGAACTAGTGAGAACCAGGGTAGAGCACAATGTGAGCTAAGAGTGGCGGACATCAGCACAGGGTCTCTGTCCAAGGTCCTTATGTCTCTAACCCTGGGCAAGGGAGCTGCAACACAGAGCACAGAATTCCCTTGTTCCACTAAGACATGCCAAGCGAATGTCCCCAAAGAGAACAATGATCTCCATAACTCTACAACAAAATATTTATGTTAGCAGGCAATAATCCTAAAAGTATAAATGCCTAGTGCACAGTAGACGCTTAATGAAAGCATCTTGACTTGACAACCAATAATTACTTGCATCAGCACAGCATACCACAGTTTTTAAATGACCCTCATTTGATCCTCATAAGGACGAGCAAGCAGCATTCTACATTTGGAGATGAAAAGAGGCTTCAAAGGTTACAGCATCATGGAAATAGCACACTGCATTTGTAGGAACCCGGGATGTGAGTTCGTATCCTGGCTCTGCAATTTACCCCCTTGTTCAAAGCCTGGGCCAGTTTTTCCACCTACAAATGAAGGATTGCATTTGCTACCCTCTTGTCCCATGGAGCTCTAACCTTTAATCTAGCCATAGATTGTAATTGTAATGTAGATTAGAGACCATCTAGGCCAACTCTCTCATTTAAGAAAAAGAAACTGAGCCCAGAGAGCTAGGTTACATAGCCTAAGGCTACAGAATTTGGAAGTGGCAGAATACAGATCAGAACTCAGCTTCTCTGACTCAAAACCCAGGGCACCCTAATTCCTGTGGGGTTTTTTAGCTCTAAATTCAGGTTCCTGTTTATACAAGTTTGCTGTAAAGACCAAATCTGTTATAAACTCAGCTCCTTTGATGGTAAACCCAGCATTTTCCCCACTTTGCCACCATGACTCCCAAGAAATATCATCCCCATTATATGGATGAGAAAACTAAGGAGCAATAAAGTGAAATGAGTTGCCCCAAATCAATTGCCCAGGTTCCGTTGCCATATTCTCAGCTTTAAAGGTCTTTATTGTAACAAAAAATAAAGGGGAGACTTTGTTTAAGTTATGGAGCTGGGGGAGGGCAGAAGGCAGGTGCAGGGGCACTTCCTAGCAACCCTTTTACCTTCCCCACCCTGAGCCCTGGGAAACAGGCACCCTGCCCTGCCCCACCCTTCTCTTTCCCACTTCTTTTCCTTTCTGCTCAACAGTAACTCTATCCTGCCACACAACTGTCCTTGGGCTGATGCCAGCATTTCACAGCCACTGAGAATGTGTTCTCTGTTTGATCTGTTTTATTTGCCCATAAACCAGAAACCAGGCCTGCCAACCAAAGCTGGAAGTCTTGCTGAAGCAAAGGGCCTAGGACACACTGGAGAGGAAAGAAAGATCCTTTTGTTCTCTTGCTTTTAGTGGCCTTCACTACAGGGAGGCGGGTAGCCTCCTGGAGACCAGATTTACTGCTTTTTTTAACCTCAGTTTACCTGGCCTCTTGATGGTCCAACATGAGACTGCTGTGAAAGAAGGGCATGGTGAAAACCACTGAGAACTTTATCCAGAAGCTTGTAGGTTTCTAGCTGGAAGGAATCTCAAGGGGCTGATACTGTGACCTCCCCAAGGTCACACATCAGATCATAGACTTAGGGAAGGAAGGGGCCTTGGAGATTAGCAGTTATACCCTTTACAGCTAATTATAATTAATAATAATAACTCTGCTAATGAGGATCATAATAGAGCATTTTAAAACATGCTGAGAACGTTACATACACCATCTCATTTAAGCCTCACAACAGTCCAGCAAGGTTTTATGGGTCCAATTTAATTATGCTACAGGTGAGAAAACAGGTTCAGAAAGGCTCAATGAATTGCCAAGGATCACACAGACAGAAATAATAACAATAGTGTAGCACCTGGAGCTTGCATAATGTTATATATTGTGATCCGCACAACTCTCAGAGAGAGGTACTCTTATTGTCTTCACTTTACAGATAGGGAAACTGAGGCAGACAGCTGTTAAATGATTTACCCAAGGTCACATTTAGCAAGTAACTGAGAACAGATTTGAATCCAGGTCTCCCTGACCCCAAAGCTGGTATTTTCTTTATTAAAGCACTGTGCCTTTATCTATGGTGAATTCTTAACTTGCATCAAGTACTAAGTTTGGACCAGCTAGCTTCAGCCATTTCGTGCTTTCCCTGATTCTTTCCTTTGCTCACAATCTTTCCTTGGATGAGAAGGCACTGATCTTTTCTCTGTGTCCATCAAACTCCACTTATGTTTATTCAAAATCTAAATAAAATCAGAATCTCCTTTAAGACTTAGTTCCAGCCCTGCCTTCTTCAAGAGTCATTTGCTAGTCCACCAGGCTGCTACTGCTTTTGCTCTGAGATGACATTCTCACTATTCTGTATGATCTTCTATGTATACAGTTCATATCCTGCTCCATTGAAATGTGAGCTCCTTACTAACAGGAACAGATTCTGCCTTTCTTTGTACTCCAGAACTTAGCGCAGTACCTGACCCAGAGTAAGCACTTAATAAATCTTAATTGATTGACAGTTATGAAGGACCCAAATGGCCATCTAGGCCAACTCTACTTGAAAAATAATTCATTGGATTACATGCCTGGCAAGTGGTCTCTCAACTTCTGCTTGAAGACCTCCAATGATAGGTAGACCAACCACCTCTTGATGCAGCCTGCTTACTTCTGATCGGAGCTGGCCCTCAAGCAGCACTCATTGCTAGGAAACTCTTCTGACATCAGGCCCAACTTTTCCTCTTTGCAACTTTGCCTCATAACTGCTGGTTCTGCTCTCAGGGCCAAGCATAATGAGTCTGTTCAACACTTTTCTCTCTTCTCTGAAATCTTCCTGGGCTACTCAATTTTTTTCCAGGAGGAAACTGAGGCCTGAACAATTAAATGTCACACAGCCCAAGGCTGAATAACCAGTAAGTGGGAGCATCCAAATTTCAACCCATTTTCTCTGATTCTAAAACCAAAGGTTCTGTGGCCCTTTTTCAGCTCCAGATTCCAGATCCTGCTTACACAGGTTTGTTGTAAAGAATCGAATGTGTTATATACACATCTATGACGGCACACCCAGTAACTTTCTCACTTTGCCACTATGACTTTCAAGAAATATCATTCCCATTTTATAGATGAGGAAACTGAGGAGCAGTGAAATTATATGAATTGTCCATAAATCCACAGCTAGAAAACTGTGAAGCCCAGGCTTCTTTGCAATATACTCAGCTTTAAAGGCATTTATTCTAACAAGAGATAATGGGGGGGGAGAGGGGGAAGGTTTGGAGTGAAGAGGTTATTGAGAAGTGGCCAGAACATTTTGAAAAACCAGTATTTTCAAAACTACATTTGAGGAAGATGACTTAAATATTTAATAACGGATAAGTTAATGTAAATGCAACAGACCCCAACATTACATTGCTGCAATATACATGGGTGATAAGATTTATACAGTTTTAATGTGAGATCTTATTCATTGGAATTAAGGAAATAGGGGATAGGCAATCATAAAACCTTACCCAGATAAGTATCCATCAAGGACACACAATTTTTGGAAGGGGGCTGAGGAAATCAAAGGCTGGAGGCAGAAGATGAGACAGCAACAAGCCCATTTCTGCTCCCATTCCCCCTACTGAGAACCCTACACAGTCTGTACAGTTTGCTCTGTGAGGCCATGAAGCAAAAGCAGACCCTTGGGAAAATAAACTGTTCTGCCAATAGGCTGGTCAAAAAGAAGAGGCCTTCTGTGTGAGTTTGTTCTGTAGGTGGCTGCCTCTGACTGTGAAATGCAAAGCACCACTCCACCTAGCATTGAAAAGACAGCTCTAGTCCTAAAACAAAAGACAACACTGCTGGTGTCATGCTGTGATGGGGAGACTGGTTTTGCCAAGAGTAAGAGCAGGCCATATGTACATGCCTAGAATCTGAGACTGGAAGCCAAAGCTAGACTGAAATGGGGCTAGGCTCCCACCTGAACCCTAGCTCCCATCCATTTTGTCATCTTGCTTCCTAAGCAGCTAGGTGGTGTAGTGGAGAGAGAGTTGGACTTAGGTTTAGAAAGACCTGAGTTCAACTCCTACTTCAGACACTTTCTTCTTATGTGATCTTGGGCGAGTCACTTAAGATCCTCAATATCCTTCTCATCTATAAAATGAGCACAACAATAGCACCTACCTTACAAGGCTGCACTAAGGTTCAAATGAGAAAACATGTGAAGTTTATTGCAAACCTTAAAGCACTATATGAATGCCAGCTCTTGTTAATATTATCCCACATTAATCCCCTTCCACCCCTGTATCTTTATTCTTTCACTACTTCCTGCCCACCTTTCCTCTCTCTCAAACCATATTCATGCCTCTTTCATCTTGAAAGAAAAACATAGCTTGACACTGGAATTGGGTTTTACTGGAATGTCCTGCTCGTTCTCCCTGCTACCCATTTTTCTCCTTCCAATTTCATTTTCTCAAATTGTATCTGTTGCATCTAAAAAATCTACCAGATTTAGCAGTCAAGATTGGGAAATCCAAGAGGGAAAAATCATATTGAATTATTTTTAAACCCAGGCCAGCACAGAGACACAGAGAGATCTGTGGACACTTGGGACCAGGTACAGTCAGGAATAATCATATAGAGGATTCTACTGCAAGGAGAGACGAGGCACCAAGGCAAGAAATCTTAAATCTCAAGTCCAAAACAGAGGCATCTTAACATTTGTAAACATTTGTAAAGCATAGAAATAGGTGCCACCCATCAGCTCTGTTGGTCACCCAGCTCCAGTTTATATTCAGGACTGAATGAGGAAAGGACTTAGGCAAAAGGGGGGCCTTTTAGGGGAGCAGGCTTATGGGACCCATGATGTTTACCAAGCAAAGAGAAAGTTTAGAAGCAAACAGAAACTTTGTAACTTTGATGCCAGAAGCAGAGCCAGATTTCAGTTCCTTCCATACTCCCAGCCCAGTCTGAAACTTAGAGCAGAATAACAAGGAGAGGAATTCCAGACCAAAGGGAGCCTAAACTTCTCTCATTGATAGTGGCTGAGTCTAGCAGAAGTCTGCTGGATTTCCAAATGGGGCAAACCTACAGTTTATTGCTGTAGACACAAGACAAAAATTATTGTTGAGACACAAGCTCAAGTCAGGAATTTAGAGAATTCAGAAGAAGGTGGGAGAAATTAGACTTTAGCATGGATCAGAATACTTTGGAAGCACTAAAAGCTTTCTCATATCCCCAGGCTCAACTATCCCTGAGATGTTGGAATAATACAACATTCAATATTCCATAAAAACACAAAAGAACCAACCTAGACATTCCCTTTGAAAGAATGCAGAGCCTGGCCCTAAAATATAACCTAAAATCAAGAAATAGACTCCAAGAATAATGAAATAGAAGAATAAAAGAATCATATCATTATAAACTATTATGGTAACAGAGACACTTAAAACACAAACCCAAACTTGAAAAATCTATAAGCAAAGTCTCAAAGAAAAATATGGCTTGACCACAAGTTCAACTAGAACTCCTGGAAGAGGAGTTTAATGGTTTAAAATGTTATTATAAATTAAATGGGAATGCTAAAGGCAGATGGGAATAGAAATGACAATCTTCAATGAAATAATTAGAAAGGAAGTGAGACAATGAAAAATCTTAATACAAAGTCAAAAGACTGAAAAAATAGAAGAAAATGTGAAATATCAGAAGAACAACTAACCTGGAAAATATATTGAGGGGAGATCATTTAAGAATTATTGAACTATTATTTAATCATGAATTATTGAAAGTCAAGACTAAAAAGAGTCTACAATGTAGTCATCATATTTCAAGAAATCATAAAAGTAAACTTTCCAAATCTCTAGAACCAAAGGGCATAATGAAACTAAAAAGAATCTTCCAGTTACCTCCTGAAAGAAACCCCAAGAAGAAAATTTTCAGGAACATTATAGTCAAAATCTAGAGCTTCCAGGTCAAATAAAAAAATACTGTATTCAGAAGAAGGAAAGAATTAAAATACCAGAGAGTCACAGATACAATCATATGTAGTTTGGTAGCCATCACTATAACAGAGCAAAGAGCTTGGAAAATGATATTACAAAAGACAAAGAATATGAGTTAAGAATAAAAAACAATATATCCAGCAAAATCGTGTATAATCCTGGTAGAAGGTGTGGGGTGAGGAGAAAGTGGTCTTTAGCAGAAGTGTTAAACTCAAAGCTTGCAGACCACATGAAACCTGACAGAGTTCATGCAGATGTAATTGGGAAATATTTAACAAAATAAATATACAGCATAGATATTGTTATTTTTTGTGTGTTTTCTAAGTCAATATATAGCCTACAGGGAACAGTTTCTATTTGAGTTTGATACTATTGAAGAAAAGGATTTTCAGAAATTCCTCATGAAAACACTAGAACTCCATAGAAACTTTGAAGTACAAACACAGGAGTTAAGAGCAACATAAAAAGGTAAGCATGAATGAAATGAACACTCATAAGAAACTAGGCAAAGTTGAAGTGTTTACATTTTAAAATAGGGATATGATACAAGTGTCCCCTCAGAACCCCTACTAGCATTAGAGATCATAGAAAGAATCTTACTAGACAGAGGGCCTGGGAATACTTCTATTGTGGTTTTATTGTCTTAAAAGAATAAAAAAGGAAGGAGCAAAAGAAAGCAATATTTTAACTGAAAAATTAATTTAAAAAAGAAATGAGGGGAATTAGAGCTATTTTTAGACTAGCAAAGATAGAACAGAAATGATTAATATGATGATGACATGAGAAAATAGATTTTTAAAGAAAGCAATCATTAAGCCAATAAAAGGAAATTAACCCCCAAAAGGCACAATGAGAGATGCCTGACTGTGATCTCGGAGTCAGAGTGGTTTGTCCTCTAGGAGCATAGTCAAAAACTGGGGCAAAGGGGGAATTCTTTCAGTGTTGAAGGAAAAATCTGGGAGACAAAGAGAAAGTGGTAGGGTTTACTGAAGGTTGGCATATACCTTTACCTTCTAGAGCACCAAGTGGGCAGTATGAAACTCGTACAAAACATTCTAAATTGAATGAAAAAAATCACCCATCAAAATCTTGAATTTCTTCAATCAATCATGATGGAAGTTTTACTTAAAAATATGTACCCATTATTCAAATCACTAAGCCTATTTCCTCATCTGTAAAATGAGGGGAGTTGAATATTCTCAAGTATGAGCCCTTCTCTCCTCTGACACTGCTGCTGCTCTAGTGCAGGCCCTCATTACCTCATGCCTAGATTACTATGCTAGATATTGATGGGTCTGCCTGCCTCAAGTCTCTCCCCATTCTAACCCATCCTCCATTAAGTCACAAAAGTGATTCTTCTAAAGTGCTAGTCTAATTATGTCGCCCCTCCCACATCCTGCTCAATATACTCTAGCACCTCCAAGATCAAATACAAAATGCTCTGTTTGACATTCATATCCCTTTATAACAGCCCTCTCCTACCTTTCCAGTCTTCTTACACCTTACTCCAGGTATATACTCTTCAATGCACTGGCCTGTGGCTGTGTCACAAACAAAGCACTTTATCTCTTAGCTCCAGGTAGTTTCTCAATTCCCTAAGCTTGAAATTTTCTCCCTCCTTCACTCTACCTACTACCTCTCTGGCTTCCCTTCTATGTCAAGTAAAATTCCACCTTTTATAGGAAACCTTCCTCAACCCCTCTTAATTCCAGTGCCTTCCCTCTGTTTATTATTTCCTATCTTGTATATAACTTGCTCTCTATATATTTGTGTATAGATTGTCTCCTCCATTAGATTGTAAGCCCCTTGAGGGCAGTGACTATCTTTTGCCCTTTTTTGTATCCCTAGCACTTAGCACTTTGCCTGGCATATAGTAGGTGTAGATTGATTGATTTGAGGTCCTTCTGGTTCTAACTTTCTGACCCTATAAACTATACAATGTAAAATAATACCCAAGCTGAGAAAACAATATCTTCAGTAGATTGCACAGTCCTATTGAATGGATTTTCTCTGAACCTCCAGATCTTCCTGAATAGCTACTGAGGTCCCTGGGCAGAGACTCCAGTTAGTAGGAATTAGATGGAATTTGCGTAATTTTCTGGTCCTCATTTCAGGAGAAATGATTTATATTTCAATTGCTACTACTACTCATTCATCCACTGGCAAGGGATTTGCCATCTTCCTCTGAAACCCTTATTTTTTCTGAATGATGATTTCCACTGTGGACTCTATGATCAACTTTATAACTATAAAAGTTGAGAACTGGGTCAAATGATTGTAGCCATTTGTTGATTATGTGTAAAGCCAAGCATGAGTAGCTCCCCTAAAGACTGCTGCTGTGAATATTTTAAGGTTATGATAACATAGTATGGTGAACTCTCTATTTATTCCGCAATAAACTAAAGTAAAACATTCAGAGAAACCAAAGTACATCATTCACAATAATATAACATAACAATTTATTATTAAGGTGATCAAGTAGTCTTAAACAAAAGATATAATTCAGTAAGCCACAATCTCCTCAATCAATATACAGTACCCATCTAAAGTCTTCTTTCATCTTAATTGGAGTCTGGCTTCCAATCATCCATAAATCAATAATCTTTAAGTAGTAATCATCCTTAAGGGATAGTGGAAAGTATAAAGGTCTCTCACCCCTAGGTCACAGTAAATCATAATCTCATCAGTCAGCACTTTGTACCCAGGCAAAAGTCTTTTCATCTTGACTGGAGGCTGACTTCCAAACTCCATGGCTCCTCTCCAACACCTCCAGCTCTTACCTGAATTCACCCATTTCCATCTAACTTGCTGCTGACATCTCCTATATGTATTGTCTTCACTTATTGGAACATTAGCTCTTTGAGATCAGGGACTTTATCACTGTTCTATTTTTATCTTCAACATTTGGCATAGTGCTTTAAACACAATAAGTGTTTAATAAATTATTTTTTCATTCTTTTTTTTAAGGAAGAGAAGTGGTTTCTATATCAGAAACTGTGTCTTATGGAATATCCATGGTATCTGTCCCTAATCTGGTGCTAGCTAATAATTTTCAATGAATGGCTTGGATTAAGGGTCTTAAGGTCTTTAATGATCTTATAATGACTTACGGCCAGGGTCATAAGATTTAAAGATGATTCAAATTTGGAAGAAAATAATAAAAAAGATAACCAATGTGGAGAACCTGGTAGAAACCTCAAAAAATCCATATCTTAAGGGAAAATAGAAGTTCTCAGAATACAGAGTAGCAGGAAAAACTAGTCTAATTGTTGACAAACATGCAGACCTCAGAGTCAGAACCAGAAGACTGATTATGATGCAACAACTTCAGGATTGTTTACATCCCAGAGGACTATAAAAAAGAGCATTGGCACTCTATTTTAGGAAATTTCCAAAGTCGTATTTTCTGAGATGGCAAAAATATGCAGGAAAATACAAGTAACAAGTAACTTTTTGACCTAGACCAAAAAAGAACCCCAAATTTAATATAACTTGTCATGTCATAGTTGAACTACAATATCATAGTGGATAGAACAGGCACTGGACTAGTAATTAGTTTAGGGAACTCCAAGGTGAAACAGTCCTTCATACCAATATAAGTCAACACCTACTTTGCATAGCCTTAGAGAGTTGGCTAAAGTGCTGGGAGGTTGAACTTGCCAATGAGCATGTGCCAGATGTCATATTTGAACCCAGATCTTCTTGACTCCAAAGTTAACTCTCTATTCACTCTTCCTGACTCACATATCACAATGGTAAAGAATAATGACTTTGACCTCCAGAAGCACAAAAATTACTTAAGCAAAGAATAATAATGAGTAAAGACATCAAGAAGAACAAGGAACTGAAGGCCTGGACTGTTGTTTCTACAAAATTAAGAAGCATAGTCCACAAGCCCTCAATTATCTCTATAGAAAGCTCAAAGGGCTTCATGAAGCAAGGAGACAAATACCTTAGAGGCAAATAAACTTGGCAAAGTTTATTGAGAGACACACCTGCTGGGAAGATTTCTTCAAACAAGAAACACATACCTCTGCCAAAAATATAAGTATTTTTAAAAAAACTCACACTTCTCAGCTGAAGATAAGCAAGGTGCTAACAAAATATAAGAACCCTCAAAATGTTGTACATGCTATATTTCTAAAAGTTTCATTAAGGTGTTTCAGGGGGAAAAAAACCACAAAATAAAACTTGCATGAGCCAAATGAGATTTTGGACCTGTAAAACAATGACAAACAAATCAGAAAAGGGAGAGTTATCCAGCCAACATTATTTATTTAAGGGATAGAGTGGGTGTCTGAACCTATATTTAATAAATATAGAAAATTTCCATTGTGGAAACTCCCTCCACCTTCCATACATGATTCTATACTTCATCTCAATAATTAGGCAATACCCTCATATACTAACTAACATTGGTGTGGACATAATAAATAGAATACTCTAATATAGAAGAGGCAGGGTGTTAGTATGTTAAAAATATCACTGCCAAGTAGAATTTATAAATGCAATTCATGTTCTATTTAAGTAACACCAAGAAAACAATATAATTACCCATATTAAGATGAAAAAAAATATCATGATTCAAACATTAAATGCAGAGAAATTCTTCAATAAAATCTGACATTCATTTATTTAAAGTGTTTTTTAAAATAGAAGGCTCCTTTTATAATATGTAAGTGAACATATATTTGAAGCCACAAGCTAAGATTCTATACTAGAGATGTCAAACTCAAATAGAAACAGGTTCCTGCAGCTGTGTATCAACTTAGAAAACCACAAATTAACATTATTTATATTTCATATTTTATTTTGTTAAACATTTCCCAATTACATTTTTAGTCTGGTTAAGGCAGCACTTAGGAGCATTTGAGGCTGCATGCTGCTGGCCTGAGTTTGACACCTCTGTTCCATGTGATGGTGAAACCTTAGATTCTAAGGCTTAGAAACATTTCCATTAAGCTTCTGTACAGTAGGGCATCTGTGATCTCCTTGAACTGGGCACTGCCTCCAAAGGTGCAGGTCACAACCCATTCACAGCCTCTCATCAGGGATCACTGGTCCATGGCCTTCCATAACTCCTCCTTAGGGACTCGACCCAAAATCCTGCAGGGCTTCTACTAGATTTCAAAATGTTGAATGCCTGTCATTGGAATATTTAATCTGTTTACTTAGTACTCTCTTGTTTTTGCTTCTTGCCTACTCCAACAACTTTTCTGTTCATTTGTCTCACTAATCACATCCTTTATATTGCTTCTTTCTGTGTAAATTTCCACTTGTGATGTATTACAGCCTGCTCACAGTCCTCCATGAGCATCTCTCATACCCAATGGGTAACTCTCCACCTTAAATCTTAAAAGTGTGTGCTATCCTATGACTTGCTGTCACCCAGCATCACTAGAAGAATGATTTTTTAAATATGCAAACATGTATCATGGAGAAGTTTAAACGCCTTGTGTTAATCCCTAAAGTTCATGCAACCTGTTTTCTCCCCGTTGTTTGGTTCAGGGACCTGTAGATTGTATCGTCGAAGTATCTACCTAAAGTCATAATAAAAACCAAATGGGAAAAATAGCTAAGTAAAAATATCGAGGAAAATCATGAAAAATGAAGGGGGATAGCACTGCCAACTCTGGTAAAAGAACTGTGAGACAATAAATCTAAAAGCTGTGTGGTGGTAGAAACAAAATAGAGAAATAGATCAATAGAACAGACTGGAGATCCCAGAAATAGAACCCAATGTATACAAATGTTAGTGTTTGATAAACCCACGCTTCACAAACATTGAGGGTTGCACTCACTATTGCTGGGAAGGCTGGATAACTCTATGGCAGAAAGAAAAATGCATTAGAACCATATCTTAAGCCACGCATTGCAATAAGTCTAGCCAGATTAATAATTTAAATATACAACATAGTTTTAAAGTAAAAGAGAAAAGAATAATATAGTCATCTCAATTATGCAAAAGAAGAGTTTTTTTCAATCAAGAAATGAGAAAAATATGGTCTTCATCATGCAGAAATAAAATGATTTTGCAAAAAATTAAATATTAGAAAATGTATTAGGAAAATAATTGCAGAATCTGTAAGGAATTGACAAATATCTAACAATATCAGTTAGAAAATGGAAAAAGAGTCACAAGACAAACAATTTTTCAAAATATGAATGGTTAATATGTACATAAAAGGATGGTCAAATTTTTTTTTGAAGGGCTAAAACAAAATGAACTGTGCTTCATGTGATGCCTCAAAAACAAGGGCTGCCCTCATAGTTTCACATAAGACAGTAAGAAAAACTGATACTGTAAAGAGAGAGATCAAATACGATAATGAATATCACATTTTATGAAACAATTATGTATAAATCAAATAGCATAGCATCTAGGTACTTAAAGGAAAAGTGAACTAAAATTCTAAAAGCTCTCCCCAGACAGTTATACGTGACTGTAATGTCAATGTCTTTTTTTAAGAACTAGATAATTTAAAAGAAAGATAGATGAGAAGGAATTTACTATGTTTTACTTTCCAATTAATCAAACATTTCCATATGACTTATAGCAAAGAAAATCAGGTAATCAAAATCAACTGACAACCTGAACTTTATCTGACTATAACCACACTATGAGCCTTAAGTTTCAACTTCATTTTACAGAGAAGGTGAGTTTGATCACAAGTTTCCTGGAACCAAATTTGATCATTATATTCAAAATATTTTATTATGTCCTTTTTTCAGTCATTGTGTCTGTCTCTTTCTGAACCCATCTGGGGTTTTCTTGGCAGAGATACTAGAGTGGTTTGCCATTTCCTTCTCCAGCTCATTTTACAGATGATGAAACTGAGGCAAACAAGGCTTGCCCATGATTACACAGCTAGTAAGTGTCTGAGGCTAGATTTGAATTTAAGAAGATGAATCTTCCTGACTCTACATTGGGCACTTTCTCCACTGCATGTTATGTATGTATATTGTATATACTGATCTTCTGCTTCCGATTTCCTTGCTCTTCATAATAATATTCCAATGTTCCTTTGAATTCCTCTTAGGGGGATGAGTAGATTGGACATAATAGATAAAGGTGATCATCTATAATTCCAGAAAATCTTCATGTTATACTGGCTGACTAAATTGTTCATCAGCCACACCTGGTCCTTGCTTACCATCTTTTCTGCCAAAGGTACACTATCCCTAGCAACTAGGTGCTAGTTTCTGGGAGGCAGATAAAGGAGCTTTACTCTTAAAGTTTACTTGATATTCAGATAAGAACAAATCAAGACTCTATTCAAATACGACCTTGTACTCAGTACATGACAAAAATTAAAAGATACAAATCCAGTGTTGGTGTGGTTATGGGGAAATAGGCACTTAATGCATGGCTGAAAGAATCATCAACTAGTGTAAATAATTCAAGAGAAAACAGAGTAGTCTGTAAGAAGACTGACCATACCTTTAACTCAGTCATTCTAGGTCAAAGACATAACCCTAAAAATAGTATACAAAGGTCAGAAGGCCTATGTTTGAGGAACTGTTTGTGGTTGCTGTTTACAAAAGACAAAAATGGAAACTGTCCATAGGTCCAATGTTTGGAGGTGACTAAATAAATATAATAATACATAGATACATAAGAAAATTGTGGTATTATAAAACAATAAACACGAAGCACAACAAAGAAATATAGAAAGGCTGTAAGAAGTGATGCCAAGTGAAATCGGTAGAAACAATGCTGTGGGTACATTGATTATACCCAGGGAAAGGGTGGGAGGAAGGAAGGTGATGAACAGGAAAGGAAGAAGGGAGGGGAAATGAAAGAAAGAGAGGAGAGGATGAAAAGAAGGGAAAATGAGGGATGGAAAGGAGGCAAGAAAACAAAGCAGAAAGTGGAACTTGGACCTCAGGCAGACTTGGAAACAGACACAGACCAAAACAAAACCTCTTTTGCTTTTAAAATTCATTTGCTTCTACCTTAACAAACAGTGGAGTGTCTATAGCATATTTTAGCACTTTTCTTATATGTTTGTTTTCTTTTTTATTTCGTTGTTAGTTATTACATATATAATTATTGAGGAAAACAAAACAACCAAGACCCTAAACTTACTACTATTCAGCCAGGTCTGTCCAACTACCCCAAGAGGTAATGGGAGCTCAGGGGGCATTGAAGGTGATGGAGTATCTAGAGGGAGCTCAAAGTCCTCCCATGCTCAGTCCTGGTTTCATCCCACATGGAGCACCATGTCCAGTCCTGGATGCCACATTTTCAGACGGACATTAATAAGCTGGAGAGCATTTAGGGAGGGCAAGCAGGAAGTATAATATCACGAGGATTTGTGATTACTTAAAGGAAAACCAAACTAGCAGAAGTGAGAAGTCTGGAGAAAACTCATGGAGGACATGAGTGCCATCTGTGTATCAAAAGGGCTGCCATGTTGAGGACAGGCTAGATTGGTTCTCCTTGGCTTCAAAAGGAGCCAACCATTCCTTCTTTATCTCTTTCTATTAGCTGGCTCCTAACTCTCCAGATTTTCTCTCTGGTACTATGTATGCAATGCCTGCCATCTTTGGCTTTAACAAGATCCACCACTTCATGAGGTTCTGGTTGGGCCAGGGTCCTACTTGATTTTCTGGAATGTCTGACCTTTCCTCCTAGACAGCAATACAACATTCTGCTTCTGAAGTCTCTGCCTCCCCTGCTGGGTAGAGGTTTAGTTTATTCACCTTATGACTTGGAGCAAGTTAAATATCTTCCTAAACTCGTAGGATTTAGAATTGGAAGAACCTTTAATATCTAACCCCATTAAATAAATGAGGAAATGGAGGCAGAGAGGCATTACATGACTGGATTAAGGTCACACAAATAATAA
The DNA here is from genome assembly GCA_028646575.1 of Pseudocheirus occidentalis. NCBI lineage: Eukaryota > Metazoa > Chordata > Mammalia > Diprotodontia > Pseudocheiridae > Pseudocheirus > Pseudocheirus occidentalis. The sequence continues at coordinate 12,778 of JAQQSW010000361.1, read as the reverse complement.
GTAGCAAAGACAGAATTTGAACCCAGGATCTGACATTAAATTTAGTGCTTTTCTTGTTATATTTCAGCTTACTATTTCTTTATCTATGTATACATATGCAAATACATACACATACACACCTACATACATATATGTGTATACACATATACATACACGCACAATGTCTAATAGTTTCCCATGGACAACCATGATCTCTCCTCTCTGATTGAAGTATGTTACAAGAGCAGGGCCTTCTTCCATCTCCAAACTCCTTCTATCACAGAATCTCCCAGGTGAGCTCACCTGCTAACAATTCATACCAGTTGCAGCAGATAACATCTGACCATCAATTTTTCAGCATTACCTGTACCATACGTCTGTACTGTGTGAAGATACCTAGTGATCAGACCACAATCCCCATCTCATGCATGTATCACAGTGGCCACCAGTAATGGGGGCTGTGTGTCTCTCTTTACACCCATTTCTCCCCTTCTCTACTCTCATCTTGCAGCATAGCACTGGGGATGAGTTTCCCACCCTTCACTCATGAACATTCACTGTCTACCTTAGCCCATTCAAAATCACCTTCTCCTCTTAGGTCATTGCAAAAACACACTATTGGGCATTGTTTTCAACAACTATCATTTTTTACTTTCAAGTGTAGAGATGTGACTTGGAATTCCAGCACCCAGGGATGATTCAGGTGATCAGGGATAGAAGAACAGTGCTGTGAAGTACACAGATTGTTGGGACTATGTAGAAGTCAGGATTATAAAGTGGGGAAAGGCTACAAAAGAAAATAGATACTAAATTTATTAAGAAAATAAGGAGTGACCCGGAAGAGAATTTGGTCAGGATTGAAGGAAGGAAGGAAGGAAAGAAAGAAGGAAGGAAGGAAAGAAGGAAAGAAGGAAGAAAGGAAGGAAAACTATTTACTCAGCACATACTATGTAGCAGGCATTGTGTATACAACTACAAAGGTAAGATAGTCTCTGTCCTCAAGCAGCTTACATTCTAATTCAGAAAGACAACACACATAGGAGAGTGGTGGTCTCAGGAGTTGTGGTATGGGAAGTCACAAAGATGGTGAGAGGAAAAATGGATCAGAGAAAAACTGACTTGCCTTGTTGAGTAGCAATGACAGTGGTGATTCAATTATAGTTTTTGGAACAAGAGGTAAAAGGGCACAGGGTATGTTCTTGGGTGATAATGGTGGAAAAGGTCTGAATGAAGAAACTGCTGTCTTTATCAGAGACTCCTGAGTCAAGTATCTTAGTTTCTTCCCACAGCTAGAGTCTGGAAGTCTGGTTAGGAAGGTGGAGCAGCAGCAGATGGAGGGACATTAAATAAATGAACTTTAAAGAATGTGTAGTGTCTGAGTTGGTGGTGTCTGCAAAGAAAGGGTTGAATGTAGTGGTGGGAAGCAAGGGTTTTTCTAATTCATCCCCCCCTTGTGCCCCAAAGGGTGCTATAGAAGGATAATCTGATACTGGGGATAGCAAAAGATATGGTACCTTCAGAAGAAAGGTGAGTTTGAGGGAACCACAAAACATGAAAGGGAAGTAAGAGGAAGAGATCTCAGATAAAAGAGAGTCTATTAATAATAGGGGAGGCTTCTAGAGGATGGAAGAAGATGGGGACTACGGAAAATTAGAGCTGAGATGCTTAAGGATGAGATTATTGGGAAAGGCAATAGGTGAGAGGAAAATTTGAAGTTCAGGACTACAGGGCATGAGATTCAGGATGGCCATCTCTGGTCCAGGGAAAAAAGCAGCATGTCTATAGACATTGGTACCTGATGCAAAACCTCAGCTGTCCCACCTCAGTTATGGCCCAGAAGAGAGCACTCTGAAAAGTGGGACTCAATTGGTGGTGCAGTGGAGAGAATAGCAGGCCTAAAATGTGAAGATTCATTTTCCTGAATACAAATTCAGCCTCAGACACTTACTAGCTATGGAACCCTGGGAAAGTCACTTAACTTTATTTGACAAGATTTCCTCATGTGTTTGTTATTTAAATTTATTTATTTACTTTTAGTTCACAATATTCAATTCCACAATCCTTTAAGTTTCAAATCCTCCCCCCACCCTTTCCTCCTTCCTTTCCCCATGGTGGCATGCAATCAAATATAGGATCTACAAATACCTTCTCATTAAACATTAGTCAAGTTGTAAAGAAGGATTATAACCAATGGACTGATCCGTGAGAAAGAAAAAACAAAACAAAACAAATAAAAAAGAGAGCAAGTAGTTTGCTTCAATCTGCATTCAGACTCTATAGTCCTTTTTCTGGATATGGATATTTCTTTCCATCATGAGTCTTTTGGAGTTGTCTTATACCCTCACATTGCTGAGAGGAGCTCAGTCTACCAAAATTGGTCATCACACATACATTGTGTCTGTAAAAGCATACAAATTTCTCCTGGTTCTGCTCTTCTCACTCAACATCAGTTTATATATGTCTTCTCAAGTTATTATGAAGTCTGTCTACTCCTCATTCCTAATAGCACAATAGTATTCCAACACATTCACATACCACAACTTGTTTAGCCATTCCCCAAATGATGGGCATCCCTTTGCTTTCCAATTCTTTGCCAATACAAAAAGAGCTGCTATAAAGATTTTTGTACATACAGGTCCTCTCCCCACTTCTCTGATCTCTTTGGGAAACAATCCAAGAAGTGGTATTGCTGGGTCAAAGGGTATCCACTTATTTATAACCCTTTCAGCATAGTTCCAGATTGCTCTCCAAAATGTTTTAATCGGTTTACAACTCCACCAAGAATGCATTAGTGTTCCCATTTTTCCACATCCTCTATAGCATTTATCATTTTCCTGTTTTGTCATCTTAGATAATCTGATAGGTAAGATGTAGTACCTCAGAATTGTTTTGATTTGCATTTCTCTAATCAATAGTGATTTAGAGCATTTTTCATGTGCTTAAAGATATATGTAATTTCATCCTCCGAAAACTGCCTGTTCATATCCCTTGACCATTTATCAATTGGAAACCTTTATCAGGTTGTAAAAATTCTTTCCCAATTTCCCACTTCCCTCTTAATCTTGGTTACATTGCTTTTATTCATACAGAAACTGTTCAATTTAATGTAATCAAGATTATCCATTTTGCATTTTATAATGCTCTCTAACTCTTCTTTGGTCATAAAGTCTTCCCTACTCCATAAATCTGACAGGCAAACTATTCCTTGCTTCCCCTGATTACTTACAGTATCACTCTTTATAACTAGGTCATGCACCATTTAGATTTGATTTTGGCATACAGCGTTAGATGATAGTCTATGCCCAGTTTCTGCCATACTATCTTCCAGTTTTCCCAGCAGTTTTTGTCAAATAGTGAGTTCTTCTCCCCCAAACTGGGGTCTTTGGGTTTATCAAACAGTAAATTATTATATTTTTTTCTTTTATTTTTTTTTGGAGAGCAATTGGGGTTAAGTGATTTGCTCAAGGTCACGCGGCTAGTTTTTGTGTTAAGCGTCTGAGGCCGGATTTGAACTCAGGCACTCCTGACTCCAGGGCCAGTGCTCTATTCACTGTGCCACCTAGCTGCCCCAACAGTAAATTATTATAGTCGTTGACTGCTGAGTCTCGTGTACCAAATTAATTCCATTGACCCACTACTCTGTTCCTCAGTCCGTACCAAGTAGTTTTGATGATTACTGCTTTATAATACAAATTAAAATCTGGTACAGCTAGGCCACCTTCCCTAGCATTTCTTTTCATTAATTCCTTTGACATTCTGGACCTTTAGTTCTTCCAAATGAATTTTGTCACTATTTTTTCTAGTCCTATAAAATAAATTTTTGGTAGATTGATTGGTATGTCACTAAATATGTAATTTAATTTAGGTAAAATTGTCATTTTTATTACATTATCTCAACCTAGTCATGAGCAGCTCATGTTTTTCCAATTAGTTAGATCTGACTTTATTTGTGTGAAAAATGTTTTGTAGTTATGTTCATATAGGTCCTGGGTTTGTTTGAGCAGGTAGATTCCCAAATATTTTACAATGTCTACAGTAACTTTAAATGGGATTTTTCGTTCTATGTCTTGCTGTTGGATTTTGTTAGAAATATATGGGAACGCTGAGGATATATGTGGGTTTATTTTATAACTTGCAACTTTGCCAAATTTATTTTTATCTGAAGTAACTTTTTACTTGATTCTCTAGGATTCTTCAAGTATATCATCATATAGTCTGCAAGGAGTGCTAGCTTAGTCTCTTCTTTGTCTAATTTGATTCCTTCGATTTCTTTTTCTTCTCTAATTGCTACTGCTAACATTTCTAGTACCAGATTTAACAAGAGGGGTGATAATGGACATCCTTGTTTCACCCCTGATCTTATTGGAAATGCTTCTAGTTTATCCCCATTACATATAATACTTGCTGATGGTTTTAGATAGATGCTACTTATTTTAAGGAAGACTCCATTTATTCCTATACTTTCTAGTGTTTTTTCTTAAAATAGGAATGGGATTATATTTTGTCAAAAGCCTTTTCTGCATCTATAGAGATAATCATATGGTTTCTATTGGTTTTATTGTTTATTTGATCAATTATACTGATAGTTTTCCTAATATTGAACCATCCTTGCATTCCTGGCATAAATCCTACCTGATCAAAGTGTATTTTTCTCATGATAAGTTACTGTAGTCTTTTTGATAATGTTTTATTTAAAATTTTTGCATCTGTATTCATGAGGGAAATTGGTCTATAATTCTCTTTCTCCATTTTGTCTCTTCCTGATTTAGGTATCAGTACCATATTTGTGTCATAAAAAGAATTTGATAGGACTCCTTCTTCCCCAATTTTCCCAAATACTTTGTAAAGTATTGGAATGGAGTGTTCTTTATATGTTTGATAGAATTTGCTAGTAAATCAATCTAGCCCTGGAGATTTTTTCCTAGGGAGTACATTGATGGCTTGTTTGATTTCTTTTTCTGAGATGGTGTTATTTAAGTAATGACTTCCTCTTCAGATAATCTGGGCAACTTATATTTTTGCAAATATTCATCCATTTCACTAAGATTGGAAATTTTATTTGCATACAATTGGCCAAAATAATTCCTAATTATTATTTTAATTTCATCTTCATTGGAGTTAGATGCACTCTTTCATTTTTGATATTCATAATTTGGCTTTCTTCTGTCTTTTTTTTATTATATTGACTAAAGGTCTATTAATGTTATTGGGTTTTTTTTTTCAAAAAACCAGCTCTTAGTTTTATTCATTAATTCAATAGTTTTCTTAATTTCAATTTTATTTATCTCTCCTTTGGTTTTCATTATTGCTAATTTAGTATTTAATTGGAGATTCTCAATTTGTTCTTTTTCTAGCTTTTTTAGTTGCATGGCCTATTTGCGTTTTTTACATTTATTCATTTTTAGTTTTCAACATTCATTTCCACAAAATTTTGAGTTACAATTTTTTTCTCTCCCATTTTTCCCCTACTCCCCACCCCAAAATAGTAAGCCTACTGAATACCCCTTCCCCAACTTGTTCTCTCTTTTATCCTCCTCCTTCATTCCCTAACTTTCTAGCAGGGCAAGATGGGTTTCTATACCCCAGTACCTGTATATCTTATTTCCAAGTTGTAAATACAAAAAACAATTTTTACACATTTGGTTTTAAAACTTTAAGCTCCAGATGTTTTCCCCTTCTTCCCTCCTCTCCCACCCCCACTGGGAAGATAACCAATTCAGTATAGATTGTATGCATGTAGTTACCCAAATCATTTCCATAGGAGTTATATTGTCAAAGACTAATTATATTTCCCTCCATCCTTTTGTACCCAACAGCTATTCTATTTTCTCCTTTGACCCTATCCCTTTTTTAAAAAAATGCTTGCTTCTAACTACCCTCTCTTCCAATCTGCCCTCCCTTCTATCCTTCCCTCTCTTATTTCCTAACCCCCTTATCTTCCTGTAGAATAAGATACACTATTGAGTGTGTACATTATTCCCTCCTTAGGCCAAATTTGAAAAAAATCAGGTTGTCCTATTCCCTTTCACCTTCCTGCTCTTCCCCTCCATTGTAGCAGTTTTCTCATGCCTCTTTTATATGAGATAATTTGCCCTCATCTATTGATTTCTTCTTCTCCCAATATATTCCTCTCTTACCTCTTAATTTTATTTTTTAGATATCATCTCTTCATATTCAATTCATCCTGTGCCCTATGTCTATGTGTACATGAACATACAAATATCCACACTCACATATATATTTATATAGACATACATCCTCCTATACATACATACATATATGTGTATACATAAATACATATATTTACATATATATATATATTCCCTTCAGCTATCCTCATACTAAGAAAAGTCTTATGAGTTATAATTATCACTTTTCTATGTAGGAATATAAATAGTTCAACTTTAATAAGTTCCTTATGATTTCTTTTTCCTGTTTACCTTCTCATGTTTCTCTTTCTTCTTGTATTTGAAAGCCAAATTTTCTGTTCAGCTCAAGTTTTTCATCGAGAATGCTTCAAAGTCCTCTGTTTCATTGAATTTCCATATTTTCCCCTGCAGCATTATACTCAGTTTTGCTGGGTGGGTGATTCTTGGTTTTAGTCCTAGTTCCTTTGACTTCCGGGATGTCATATTCCAAGCCCTTCAATCTCTTAATGTAGAAGCTGCTAGGTCTTGTGTTATCCTGATTATGTTTTCACAATGCTCAAATTGTTTCTTCCTGATTATTTTCAGTATTTTCTCCTTGACCTGGGAACTCTGTCATTTGTCTATAATATTCTTAGGAGTTTTTTGGGGGGAACTTTTTCAAGAGGTGACTGGTGAAATCTTTCTATTTCTATTTTTCCATTTGGTTCTAGAATATCAGGGCAATTTTGCTTGATAATTTCTTGAAAGATGGTGTCTAGACTCTTTTTTTGATCATGGCTTTTGGGTAGACTAATAATTTTTAAATTATCTCTCCTGGATCTATTTTCCAGGTCAGTGGTTTTTCCAATGAGATATTTCACATTGCCTTCTATTTTTTCATTTGTTTGGGTCAGTCTTATAGTATCTTGATTTCCCATAAAATCATTAACTTCCAATTGCTCTAATCTAATTTTGACCAAGTTATTCTCTTCAGCTGAGTTTCTGAAATTTCTTATCCATTTGACAAATTCGGCTTTTTAAAGCATCCTTCTCCTCATTGGCTTTTTGGGCCTCTTTTGCCATTTGAGTTATTCAATTTTTTAAGGTGTTATTTTCTTCAGTGTGTTTTTGGGTCTCCTAAGCATGCTTTTGACTAACTTTTCATGATTTTCTTGCATCATTCTCATTTCTCTCTCAATTTTTCCTTCACTTCTCTTACTTGATTTTCAAAATCCTTCTTGACTTCCTCCATGGCCTGCAATCAATTCATATTTTTTGGAGGCTTTTGATGCTGGGATTCTGACTTTGCTATCTTCCTCCTGCTCCATGCCTTGATCCTTTTTGTCCCCCCAAAAGATTCTATCATCTGTTTGTGCTTCCTGTGCTTGCTCATATTGGTAGCCAATTACTTGACTTTTGAACTCTTTGCCATAGTATAACTCTACTTTCAGAATGGAAAGTACTATGTCCCAAATTCCTGGGGCTTTTGTAGCTGCCAGAGCTATTAGATGGGCACCCTCTCTTCAGTCCCCACACACTCTGGCTTACTGGTCACACACACCAGGACCACCAACCAAGACCATGATCCAGATTCAAGCAGGTCAAAGCAAGAGCTATTACCCTTTGAATGGTCTCTTGGTCCCCCTGCAATCTGCAGACCAGGAGCTCTGGAAGCAGCCACGCAACAGTGGCTACAGCCAACATGTGTCCTCCACTTCTTGCTCCAAGGGAAGTAGCCAGACTATGCTCCCCTGGTTCCCAATAAAGTTCCATACTGACCTTTTGCTTTGTCTTTGACATTTGTGGATTGAGAAGTCTGGAAACCTCTACAACTGCTGGTGATTTACTCTGGTGAAGTCTACTCTAGCTGCAGTTGGTCAGAGCCACCCAGAGGCTAAAATCTCTGCTCAGTTGGTACTATGCTCCACTCCCAGCATGCTTCTATGGACCCTTCCTGCTGGCTTGTGGGGTTTCCTTCAGCAGATTTGTTTCTCTCTGTCTCTTTGTGGGTTCTGTAGCTCTAAAGTTTGTTTAGAGTAATTTTTACATGTATTGGAGGAGGTGGAAGCTGGAGCCCCCCAGAAGTCCTGTTTCTACTCTGCTATCTGGATTTCACACACACACACACACACACACACACACATACACCTCTCTCCACACCCCCAATTTATTGTCCTCTATTTTCTCTATTTTGTTCATGTTTGCATTCAGAGATATAAAATTTCCCCTAAGAACTACTTTTGCTGCATCCATTAAGTTTTGGTATGTTGTCTGCTTACTGTCATTCTCTTGAATGAAGTTACTGATTGTTTCTATAATTTCTTGTTTGACTTACTCATTTTTTAGGATTGAATTATTTATTTTCTAGTTAGTTTTTAGTCTATCTTCCCATGGCCATTTATTTTGTGTAATTTTTATTGCATCATCATCTGAGAAGGATGCATTTAATATTTCTGCCTTTCTGCACTGAATTGTGAGGTTTTATGCCCTAATACAGTGACTCACAACCTGTGGGTTATGTTCAATTTGTAACAATGAAAATACATCCTGTGTATCAGATATTTACATTACGATTCATAACAGTAGCAAAATGACAGTTATGAAGTAGCAACAAAAATAATTTTATGGTTCGGGGTCACCACAACATGAGGAACTGTATTAAAGGGTCATGGCATTACCAAAGTTGAGAAGCACTCCCTTAGTATATGGTCAATTTTTGTGTGTGTGCCATGTACCACTGAGAAGAAGGTATATTCCTTGGTATCCCCCTTCAATTTTCTCCAAAGGTCTATCATATCTAAATTCTCTAAAATTCTATTCACCTCCCTAACTTATTTTTTGTTTATTTTGAGTTTAGATTTATCAAGTTAAGAGAGGGGGAGATTGAGATCCCCCACTAGTATAGTTTTGCTTTCTATTTCTTTCTCTAACACTCTTAACTTCTCCTCTAGGAATCTGGATGCTATATCACTTGGTGCAAATATGTTTAGTAATGATATTGCTTCATTCTCAGTGTTGTCTTTTAGCAAGATATAGTTTGCTTTCTTATCTCTTTTAATTAGATCTATTTTTGCTTTTGCTTTATCTGAGATAAGGATTATTACTCCTGCTTTTTTTAAATTTTAGTTGAAGCGTACATAATATATTCTACTCCAGTCTTTTACCTTTACCCTGTGTCTATCCCCCTATTTCAGATGTGTTTCTTATTATCAGCGTATTGCAGGATTACAGTTTTTAATCCATTCTGCTGTCCATCTCTGTTTTATGGGAGAGTTCATCCTATTTACATTCACAGTTATGATTACTATCTTTGTCTTTCCTGCCATCCTATTCCTTTCCCTGTTTATGTTTTTATTCCTCCCTTCTTCCTTCCCCTCCTTAAGAGTTTTCCTTTTGACCACTACCTCCCTCAGGATTCCTCCCCTATGCACCTTCCTCCCTTTACCTACCCTTCCCCCTTAATACTACTTCCCTCCCTTCTAACCACCCTCCTTTTTTCCTCTTTCCCCTCCAACTGACTGTAGGGCACAATAGATGTTTCTACTTAACAAAGTATGTTATTCCCTCCCTGACTCCAATCCATGAGAGTAAATTTCATATAATGCTCCTCTATCTCCCTTCTTTCACCCTACTATATTGACTTTTTTGTGTCTTTCCACATTAGAATCCTATACTTAATTATGTTAATCCCTCCTTGAACCAAAACCAATGAGTGTAAAGTTCATGTAACATTTTCTTCAGTGAGATTTTGTTTTCCATTTTGGCTATTTCCATTTTAAAAGAATTGGTTGATTTATCTTCTACCTCTCTAATTTGGCTTTTAAAATCCTTCTTGAGCTCTTCCAAGAATACTTTCTGGGCCTGAGACCATTTTGTGTTTCCTTCTGTGGTCTCAGGTGTGGGTGTAGAGTCAATGGTGTCCCCTTTTGAAATTGGTTCTTCTTGCTGGCAGTAATAGAATTCAATCACCTTTGGTTTTGCTTCAACCACTTGCTTCCAGCCCATTATGAGTGCTTATTCCCTGGTTTTTAGAGTGGATTTCTGCTTCTGGAGTAAAGGGGGCTCTGATCCATGCTTCTCAAGCTGGGAACTAGGGACCTCATTGTTGAGTTTGTAGCATCTGGGTGTCTAGACTGAGACCAAGGCCAGGACTTTCAGTGTTTCTCCTGGGTTACCCTGGGGCTCACAGAGTAAGGTTTGGGGGAGGGGTGGTCTGGCCACTTCAGGTTTCCAACTCTGGTGCCCCTGGGCTAGAGCTCAGGCAGGCTGTGCAACTGGAAGCTTGCCGTGCTGGTGTCTGCAGATTTTCTTGATTGTGTTAAGGCACACCTCGGCTTCTTGTGTTAGTGTTTGCTAGCTCCACCCCCCTGAGCTTCAGAATCTCCCACTGGTCAGCTGAGATGGGGCTTGTTGGGACACCTCCAGGCCTTCACTTTCATCTGAGCACAACCTCAGTCACACCCTTCCTCAGCTGTTACTGCTTCCTTCCTTCTCTGGTAATTACCTTGGATCAGTTGCATATATTCTTCTACAGGTTATTCCCAAAGTCTTAGCAAGGTTTGCAATTTTGATAGCATTAATAACTTAAAGTTTTGCTAAAATTTTGGCAATAACCTGCATGCACACTCATCTTCCAAAGGAATAGATTATAGAGGCCTCAAGAGGAAGGGCTAGTTGCCCCTGATCTTTGCATTCCTAGCACCTAACACTGTTACCAATATACCATAAGCACTTAACAAATGCTTGTTGATTAATTGGGTTCAGGTCACAGCTCTGCCATATCTTGGCTGCATGACCTAAGGCCATCTCCTTACCTCTCAGTGTCCTAAGCTACTTCATAAGACTATAAGTTACAGAGAAGGTCCAGATATGCATCAGTGGAGCCGATTTCCACATCAAGAGCTTCTCATACTGAAGAAACCATAGGTCAAAAACAAACAACAGTTCATCACTCTGTCATGCCTTCAATTTTTCAATGTCTCCTCATAAGTCCTGTGAGGTAGGTAGTATGAATATTATTATTTCCATCCAATAAATGGTACATAGAGGTTTTGAGAATGTCAGTGATGTGACCAGGATCATACAACCAGTAAATGTTTGAGACAAGATTTCCACCACAGTTTCTGGGCTCCAAGTCTAGCCTTCTCTGTAACAATAAGCATTAGGTTATCCTTAGAAGCTATATGATGTCCACATTCAAACAAAATCCTAAAAAAGTGGATTATGCTAGATGATCATGAGCCTCTCAGAAATGTGGGTGCTTGGGTTTGTATGGAACAAAGAAGCTTGAGTGAAGTGTGGGGTATTTTTTTCAATTTTCAACTGAATATTTCATGTTTTATTGGTATACCCTTAGTCAGAATGACATGGGAGCACCTCACTTCTTTTATCTGGATGTTAGGAACTACCCTTGGCTCTGACTCTACATTCCCCCATGCATATTACCATTACCATTAGCATGTCTGTACATCATTCACCTGTTCCTACCTATATGCTCTGAGCTGTCCATGTCCTAAGTGCAGGGAACCATGGGAAATAGAGAACACTTTTCTTGGGTCACGGCTGCCATGTTTTTAAGGGTTCTTTGTCACTGATATCTGGTATGCCTGGTTCCTGACCATTCCAGGGAGACATTGTGAAATCTAGGGGGAAAAAGCTCTGGCTTTAGAATCAAAGGACCTGGGTTCAAATCCTGACTCTGTCACTTACTGACTATGTAATCCTGGGTAATTTACTCCATCTCTCTAGGCCTCACACATCTGTGCCCCATATCTTATGTGAGATGGTTGGGCTGGATGGGCTCTGATGTTACTTTCAGCTCTAGTGCAATAAGCCTTATTTGGTACTTCATTTTGTCTTGCTTTTTGACCTGGGTCTTTTCTCATTACTTGATCTTAAAAATAGATGTTTAGGGGGGGCGGAGCCAAGATGGCAGCATAGAAGCAGCAAGGTCCCACAGCTACCACACCGCCACCCTAAACACCCAGAAAATATGAGCCCAGATAAAGCCTAGGACTCTCAGACTCACAATCTCTCGCTGAAGGCAGCTCGTCAGCAGGGACTCAGCGCGGCCTCCGGGAGTGAAGACTGGAACAGCTAGAAGCCAAGACAGCCAGGCCCAGGTGGAGGGAAGGAGCTGAGCCTAGCCTGGCAGCCAGTCAGCAGCAGTTCTACAGCCTCCAGCACCTCCACATCTGCCAAGGCATGAGGAGCAGGACGGGAGAGAGGCAGCTCGCACTGGAGCAGAGACCCGGCCTGCCCAAAACCGCAGCCATGGCCAGGCAAGACCTCAGGGCGGCCAGGAGGAGCAGCCAAGCCTCCCAAACCGCAGCGTGAGTCTACTTCAAAGAAAATCTAAAGCACCAGCCTAAGGGGATCTTTAAATCTTCAGACACGGTTAGTAAAAGTGAAACTTTGAAAATTAATTTGGGGAGTAAAGCAGTTCGGCCATTCTGCCCCGGGGCAAAGAAGCAGTGGGGGAAGGGAACTGCTGGATCCACCGGAGGCCCCCACCAGGCTGCTTCAGAGCCCCTGGCCTGCGGACTCCACAGGGGGGCTAAATTGATTGATCAGGGCCAAGTGTTCTTGCGTTGAGTGGCCTGGATCCAGATCATGGTCTTGGGTGGTGGTCCTGGGGTGCACTTTCAGCAAGCCAAAGCTGGGGGGACTTG
>JAQQSW010000360.1:32660-48501 GCA_028646575.1 Pseudocheirus occidentalis | reverse complement strand
ATCCGTGGTGCCTCCACTTTCTCTCTTGCAAACTCCCACAATAAAATCTGGTTTCTGACTTCAGCATTCAACTGAAATTGCTCTGGAGTTACCAATGATACTATTTTTTAAAATTATATTTCTTTACAATTGGCAAAAATCCACATCTCTTATTCTCATTCCAAATAATACCCTTCTTTCCTGCCAGTGAAAATGAAATAAAAATAACCTGTGTTTCAGACATATATAGTTTTTAAAAATCTGGAAAATATGGCTGGCCACGTCCCAAAATATATCTCATTCTGCACTGAGTGCTTCACCTCTCTATCAGAAGGTGGGTAGCATGTGTCATCATTAGGTCCTCTGGAATTATGGCTGGTCATTGCACTGAACAGACTCTAATTCTTTCAGAGTTATCTTTAATATGATGTTGTTCTCACTGTATAAATTGTTCTTGTTCTGTTTCCTTCATACAAGTCTTCTCATGCCTCTCTGAAACTATTCCCTTCATCCTTTAATAGCATTCCATTATATTTACATAACATAACTTGCTCAGTCATTCCCCAATTTATAAGCACCCTTCTCAGATTCTCATTCTTTGCCATCTCAAAAAGAATTACAAATGTTTTTGTACATCCTTACTTAAGAGTTTGTTTTACTTGTAACAAATCTCTCCCTTCATATACACTCCCCTCTTAACTTCTCCATCTTCCTTTCACCTCCTATTTTCTAGTTAAGTGAAATGTGTTAATGTCTATATGTATATTATTCTTTCCTCCCCGGACCAGTTCAAATGAAAGTAAGGTTTACGTATTAGATGGTCTTTCCCAACCCTTCCTTGTCACTATAGATATATACTATACAAATACACACACACACACACACACACAAACACACATATATTTGTATACTATAAAGATGTTTACTATATCCCCTGATTATGTAAGAAAATTTTCCCTAACCTTCCTTCTCTGGCCCCCCTGTTCCACAAACCTCCCATATATTCTTCTTCCCTTCTTTCTAGTCTTCTCATAAGATAAACAACACAAAACAGAAAATGCCTAGGCCTTCTCTAATTAGACTCTATGACCCCAGATGATGACAGGGTTCAGAGGGGACACATGTATCATCTTCCCATATTAGAATATAAGCAGTTTGTCTTCTAGTCCTTTATCATTACAAATCTGTGTTTACCTTTTCATGTTTCTCTTACAACTGAAGTTTCTACACAGCTCTGGTCTTTTCATCATTCTTGGAAGTCCATTTTCTCCCCTGAGGCATTATAATTATACTCAGCTTTTCTAGGTAAGCTATTTTTGCCTTTAAGTCTGTAATCATTGCCTTCTGAAATATCATATTCCAAGTCCTCTACCACTTTCAGAGTGGTCACTGCTAAATCATGTATAATCCTGACAGTGGTTCCTCTATATTTTAATTCTTTCTAGTTGCTTACAGTATTTTATCTTTGAAAGGGAAGCATTGGAGGAGCGGCTCGGTGGTGCAGTGAATAGAGCACCAGCCCTGGAGTCAGGAGGACTTGAGGTCAAATCCAGCCTCCGACACCTAACACTTACTAGCTATGTGACCTTGGGCAAGTCACTTAACCACAATTAACCACCTGCCCTCCCCCCCTAAAAAAAAAAATGGAAGCATTGGATATTGCCTATAATTTTCCCAGAAGTTTTCATTTGGGAGTTTGTTTCCAGAGATGCCCAGTGGAGTCTATTTCTACTTTGTCATCTGGTTCTAGAGCTTTATGGTCACGTCATTTGGGCAGCCCAGTGATTTTTCATTTCTTTCCCCGGTTTTCTAGGTCACTTGCTTTGACACAGCTTATATTTTCTACTTTTTGCATTCTTTTGACTTTGCCATTATTTTTTGCTGTCTAATGGAGTCATTGTCTTCTATGTGTTCCATTACAATTTTCAGACTTTGCTGTTCAGGCAACATTTGTACCTCTTATGCCAAACTATTAACTTTCCTTCCAATTCTTTCCTCTATAGCTCTCATTTCTTCCTATTTTTTTTTCTGAAGAGCTATTATTTTGCTGACAAAAAGTTTAAACTCTTTTTAAAAGTCAACTCTTCTTGGAAATCTAAACTTCTATCCAAGCTTTGTTTTTCTCTGAGGCTTTGTTTACTGATGTTTTGGAGTCATTCTATTCTTCTGGATTTGTGTTTTCTGTGCCTTTATCACCATAATAGCTTTTTCTGCTGGGTTTTCTTTTATTTGTTCATTCTTCATGCCTACTTCCTGACTTTGGACTTGATGCCAGGCCTGGGTTCCACACACTTCTAGGGGAAATGCCTCTGCTGCTTTCTTGGGGTACTGAGTATTATGTTATTCCAGGTCATCAGGGACAACCCTAGCAGAAGACTTGCAAGTCTTCATTGCCTCCAAAGTGGTCTAATCCAGAGCAAAATCTCACTGTTGTCACTGTTGGTGACACTTGGTCTGACCTTTTCAAGCTTCTGGGTTGTGGTTATGGGTCTGAGGAATATTAGACTGCTATAACCCCTATCATCTAGTTCAAATTTTCTGCTGGGGAATCAGCAGACAGAACCAGAGTGACAGAACTGCAGACTTCCCTTTGTTCTGACATTCCTTCCCTGCAAGAAGTAATTCCTGATTGGGATAAAATCTGAAACTGGAACTTGGCTCTGTTCCTAGGGTGTCTAAATCACTGCTGCTTTCGAGGAATTTATTCCTCCTCAGGAAGGCCCTGCCCAGAGCCTTCTACCACTCCCTAATATATGCGACACCTGGATTCCCACACCCTCCTCAATCCACCCAACATCTGTGACCAGGAACTAGGTAGTTAGAGACAAAGCAGTCAGCTGGCATCTGTTCTGTCAGTGAGTCAATATGGGTCTACGAGTGCCCAGTATGGGTCTGGGACATCCTCTTGCCCCAGTTCACAGCCTCTCTGTGGTCACCTGTACGCTCCCCACACAATGTGCTCCTGGCCAGACCTGTCTTCAGACCTTTGTGTGTGTCTCCTAATACTAGCCTGTGCGGGAAAAATGATTCACTGTGACTTTTCCTTGGATTTATCCATCAGGATTCAGTCTGATATGTTCTTGAGGCTTGTTTGTAGGAGTGCTATTGGTGAGGAGAGGATGCCTTGATATATTCTTCCTGCTAAATTGCCATCTTGGTTCTACAAATGAACACTCAATTGTCAAATCTAATGGCCTTTTCTCAACGTTGATCCTCCTTGATCTCCCTGCTGAATGATACTACTGACCACTTTATCCTCGTGGATATTTCTCCTCTCTAGGTTTTCTTAATAGCACTTTCTTTTGGTTCCTCTTCTACCTGTCTGACAATTCCTTTTCAATCTCCTTTGCTAGCAATTCATCTATGTCATACCCACCAGCTATGGTTGTCCCCCAAGGCCCTTTTCTATTTTCACTCTGTTTCACTCCATACATTATCATACTGAATCAGATGATTCCCAAATCTATATACCCAGCCTCAGTCTTGTTCCTCCATGACCAACTTCCTCTTAGACATTTCAAATTGGATGTCCCATAGGCCTCTCAAACATAACATTTTCAAAACAAGACTCATTATTTTTCCTCACAACCCCTACTATAAAAGGTACCAACATCCTCCCTATCACCCAGGTTTACAACCTCAGGGTTATCTCTCCATTTAAAGACTCACTATCCTAATTCAAGCCTTCATCACCTCTTGCCTGGAGTAGCTTTCTAAATGATCTTCCAGCCTCATGTCTATCCCCATTCTAGTGAAATCTCCATTGTTGTTCTGCTAAAGGATAAGGCTGATTATATCACTATCCCACTCAAAATGTTAGTGGCTCCCTATTACATCCAAGATAAAATACAAAGTTTTCTGTTGGCATTTAAAGCTTTACACAATTTAGTTTGTTTCTACTTTTCCAGACTTCTTATATTTTACTCTTCTCTACACACTATGTAATCCAACTATACTGGCATATTTGCTATTCCCAAAATTTAACTCTCTATTTTGACTTCTCATACCTTTGCACTGGCTGTCCCTTATGCCTGGAATGCGCTGCTTCTTAGAAACTATGGTTTCCTTCAAAATACAGCTCAAGAAACAATTTCTACAGTAAGTATTTTTCAATCCCCCCCCACTGTTAGTGCCATGTATATCTTGCATGTACTAATTACTTACATTTTGTTTACACATTAAAATGTAAGCTCATTGAGGGCAGGAACAATTTTTGCCTTTCTTTGCATCCCTAGACTTAGCACTGTTCCTGGAATAAAATATTTAATAAATGCCTGTTGATTGACTGATTCTACAAATATTATAACCTGAGTAATTAAGCTACACAAAGATATTTTTGGAGAAAATCTAATAGCACAATTGCCTAAGCAATGAGCAAGATACTCTGCTCTACTGTTTGCCCTTTTTAGAGAAAATCCACATGAACTTAGTGAGTACAGCTGTATTTCCTACTTTTGCCATTCCAAAACTGAATACAAAACTCGGATTTTAAGGATCAAACAATTCAGAATTATTTATTTCGCCTTTATTGGAAAATTACTCGAATTGAAGTGCAGTGGCTTTGGTCCTGAGCTGCTTTAACTCAGCAGAGAATCTCAGAGCAGGGTGAAGTATGTGAAGTAAAGATTCACTAGATAGCACAACAGCAGGAGGTTATTTTTAGTGTGACCAAACTCTATTTGATCAGTAGCTTTCCGAGAGATTCCATTCATACAACAAATGGAAGAACCAAAGTAACCTGCACTGATACAGCATAAAACAATTATTATTACTAGTTGCAAGTATGTTAATGTTCTCCAGACTGTGTGGTTATATATACACAACTGCATATCATTTTATAAAAAGTCTCAATAGAAGAGGGAAGGGAAGGAGAGAAAGGAAAAAAAGCATTTATAAAGTGCCTACCATAGGCCAGGCACTGTGCTAAGCACTTTCCAAACATTATCCATTTTTTCCTTAGTACTTTGAAAGTACTTTCCAGAACAATAATAGCACTTTAAAGTTTGCCAAACGCTTCACAAAAATTATCTCACCTGATCCTCATAGCAACCCTATGAGGTACAAGCTATTATTATCCCAATTTTACTAATGATGAAACTGAGGCTGAAAGTAGAAAGCAGACTTGCCATACATGTAGCTACTAAAGGTCATACATATAGGGTCATACATGTAGCTACTAAGGGTCATACATATAGGGTCATACATATAGCTAATAAGTGGTTGTGGTAGGAGAATTTGAGCTCAGGTCTTCCTGACTCCAAGTTCAGTCCTTTATCCAATATAAAACCCAGCTGCCTGAATACAAATGTAAATGTACATATTGATTCATATTTTGTTCTTTTTAAAGAGAACATCCTCATTTTAAAGCATCAGTTTAGACAAAAGCTTCTTGAGGTTTTTCACTTTTTTTGTTTCCAAAGGACAAAGGGTCTGACACTTTGCTAAGTGCGGTCACGTCATGGCAAATCACGTTGAACTAGATGTTTATTCAAAGTTTCGTATTTCTGTAAGGACACCATCACCTCAGTCACCCAGATTCATAACATACAACTACTCCCTGACTCTTCTTTATCTCTTCCTCCTTATATTCAACTGGTTGCCAAATCTTATGGCTTCTATCTACCTCCACAGCCTCTCTCCTTTCCCTCCCCTTCTCCCCAAAATAACTCATGTCCTAACTTCAGGCCTTCATGACCATTTTCCTAAAATATTAAAACATCTCGCTAAATTGGCAGCCTCCCCTGTTGCTGATCAATCTGCTCTACAATCTAGCCTCTACAGAGCTGCCGAAATAATCTTCCAACAACTAGATGTGATCGTAGCCTTCCCCTACCCAAAAATCTTCAGTTACTCCTTAGTGCTTCTAGAATAAATTAACTTCTCAGCCTGGCTTTCAAAGTCATTCTTAATCTCATACCCACCAACCATTTCACACTCATTCAACAAGTTTATAGTAAGTGTTTACTTTGTGTCAAGCATTAATTAAACTAAGTGCTGGGGATACAAAATTTAAAAAAAAGTTGCACCCATCAAGTAGCATACATTCTAATGGGAGAGACAATGTGCAAATCACTAAGCTACAGCCACAGCAGATGGAAGGTAGTGTGCAAGAGAAAGTATTAGTAGCTGAGGGAAACCAGAACAGGCTTCCCAAAAGTGTGCTTTGAGCCTGAAGTAAGCAAGTGAACTAAGAGTTAAATGACATGGGGTAGAGCATTCCAGGAAATGAGGCCACAGGTTACCAGTGCATGGATGGAGTGTTTGAGGGCTAGTGTAGATGAGCTATAGAATATATGGATCTTCAAGAGCTTTTAATTCCAGGCAAGAGTCAACAAGCTGTTCCTGAAGCTCAACATGCCACCTCCGCGTTTTTACACAGATCATTTTCCATCCCTGAAATATATTCCCTTTTCTCAGAAACAATACTTTCTATCAAAGCTCAGCTCTGGTGTCATTTCCCCTCGATCTTAGTACTTTTACGTTCCTGAAATTACTTCATATTTACTTATTATCTGTAACAGTGTTATTACCCAAGCTGTCCTAGAGCTTTTAAGTCTGTTTAATTTTGGTGCTTCTATCTCCAGCTCTTTACAGAGCACTTGAGGTATAACAGATGCTTAATGACTGTACAACTGAGTTGAAGGATAAAAATTCTTCATTTGCTGAGAGATGGACATTTTAAAGGTCTTCCAATTTATCCAAATTGGTCTTTCCTTGCCAGTAGAAAGAGAAGAGGAAGCAGGCCCTCTACTAAATGGCATGCCATGCATGAGTAGTGATTGTCTGCATTCAAAATCTAGTAAGGGAGAAAGAGGGTTAAAAAAAATACTTTACCTGTAGAAGGTCACTGAGGTCAAGTAACATATCTGTGGGAAAAGTCAAGGAAATATACTTTTCAGTAGAAGAACTAAGAAAGCAGCATATACAATATCCAAAATAATGTACAGAAAAAAGCAGGAATACAAGTGGTTCCCCAAGATTTGTGAGAGATCTTATTTTATTACCCCTTCTTAATAAATGAGGTCCACTACAGCCAGCAGATGCAACCTATGTGGTCTGACACAGTTAATATGTTTGTATAACTATTTGTTTAAAAGTGGTGGGGATGTTAGGAGGGCTAAGATGGGGAAGTTCAAATGACCTTTAAAAACAAAGTTTTGATATGTTTTTAAATTAGATTGGACAGAGACAACACTACATAAATGCTTTTCATATGAATTTAATGAACTAAACAGAACTTGAGAGTTGCTTCAAAATAGCAAAACTTAGAAAATTTTAAGTAAAAATGATAAAAATCTCTCTGGAATAGGGAAAATTAATTATTCTTATAAGTAGAATACAAAAGGTCATACATGTAAAAATGTAAAATTTATATGTAAAAGCAAAATGTACACATTTATTATTTATTTTATAAAATAGTCAAGACACTTTCAAAACATATGAAATACATGCAAATAAATAATAGCTACCATTTTTTCTAAGGCTTTTATAATAATGAGCATTATTTTATTTGATCCTCACAACAACTTTGTGAGGTCAGTACTACAGATACCATTAGCCCAAGTTTACAGATAAAGAAACTAAGAATCACAAAGGTCAGGTGAGTGGGTCAAAGTCACACAAATGGAAGAGCCAGAATTCAGGCAGGGCTCTTCGAAGTCCAAATCCAGTGCTCTTTTCAGCAGTATTTGTATTTGTTATCACAGGACCATACTGATAATATTTACATTTGAATTCATGTCATGTCCACAACACATTAAGTTCAATCAACAGTAGTACAATATTAAAAATAGATTTGCTAGGGGAAGGAGAAAAAGAAAAAAATATTTATACAGTGCCTACTACATGCCAAGCACCTGTGATGATTGCTTTACAAAAATAATCTCTTTGATTTGCTCCTCAGCACTGTTATTACTCCCAATTTACAGCTGGGGAAACTGAGGCAAAGAGCAATTAAGTAAGTGATTTGCCCAGGGTCACATGGCTATTAAATGTGAGGCTGTATTTGAACTCGGGTCTTCCTGACTTCAAGTCCAAAACTGAATTCACTATGTCACTTAGTTGTGTGGATTAAGTGACACCAATGGGAAACCACACTTGCAAAATCAAGCCATGAAGACCAAATATAAAAGAGCTAAAGAAGTGGAATTTAAACAACAATAAACATAGAAATAAATCAGAAAACAAAGAGAACTCTCTAAATGAAAAGCATGTGTTTAACACAACTGGAAATTATTTCTAATGCTACCGTGACCATATGTGAAAATACAGGATGGCAAAGTATTTAAGATCTTCTCGTTAAAATATGAATAACAACGTGAAAGCCTTAAATTAATCAGATTGTATTACAATACTGAAATTCAATACAAACGCTGAAACAAACAATAAATTTTGTTGTATACCAGCAGGAATAGGAAGAAAAGCTGCTATAAGTCACAAAACAGACAGATTCAATTCAATTCAGCAAACATTTATCATGTGCTGCTATGTCCCAGGCACTATGTGATGTACTAGGGACACAAAAACAGGCAACAGAGAGTCCCTTGCCCTTAAGGAGCTCACAATTTAATGGGGAAGACAACATGCAAACATGTATACAAAGCAAACTATGTACAGGGCAAACAGGAAATAATATAAAGAGGGAAAGCGCTGAAATGAAAAGATGTTAGGGAAGGCTTCCTGTAGAAAGGGAGCTTTTAGTTGGGACTTAAAGACAGGGAGTTCGGTAGTCAGAGGGGAGGGTGAGTATTCCAGGCATAGGAGACAAATAGAAAAAAAGTACAGAGGAGGGAGATGAAGTTTCTTGTTTATGGAGCACCCAGGAAGCCAGTGTCACTAGATCAGACTATGCTTTGAGGCTAGGTTATGAAGGGTTTCGAATGTCAAATAGAACATTTTGTTCGTGGAGGCAATAGGAAGCCACAGGAGTTCATTAGGGTGAGGAGTTAGGTGTAACATGATCAGATCTGCATTTTAGGAAATTCACTTTAGTGACTGCAAATGGACTGGAGGCAGGCAGAAGCACCAGTAGGCTAGTGCAGTAACACAGGCATAAGGTGATGCGGGTTCTACACCAGAGTAGTGGCATATTCAAGAGATGTTGCCGGGTGAAATGGACAGGCCTTGGCAAGAGTTTAGATATGCGATATGGCAAGGAATTCAGGATGACTCCTGGGTTGCAAGTGTGAGGACTGGAAGGATGGTGTTACCCTCTATAGTGATAGGAAAGGCAGAAAGGGGGTTACAGGGAAAGAATAATCTCTCTTCTGAACATTTTGAGTTTCAGATGTCTACTGGACATACACTTGGAGACTTCTGAAAGGCAGCTGGAGATGTGAGATTGGAGGTGAGTGGAGACACTAGAGCACGAACACAAGGATGGTAAATAAATCCATAGGAGCTGATAAGATTACAAAGTTAAGTAGGATGAAGAGAAGAGAAAAGGGCCCAGGATGGAACCCTGAGGGACACCCATGGTTAGAGGATGTGATCTAGAGAAGGATCTACCAAAGAAGACAGAGAAGGAGAAGTCAAATAGGTAGGAAGAAAGCAAGGAGAGCATTGAGTCCCAAAAACCTAAAAAAAAAAAGGTACCAAGTTGCAGAAAGAGATGAACAGTGTTAAAGGATGAACTTTTCTTCAGCCAAGAAGAATTGAGGATTGAGAAAAGGTCACTGAATTTTGCAACTAAGTGATCATTTGTGACACTGGAGGAGCAGTTTTGGTGGAATGTGGATGTACCTATTGTAGACCTCTTTTTCAAGTTTAGCTAAAAAGGGAAGAAGAGAAATAGGACAATAATTAGAAGGGATAGAAGGACTAAGAGAGGGTGTTTGGGTGGGGGCAGAGCCAAGACAGCAGAGTAAGAGCAGGAACTTGCTTGAGCTCCCACTCCAACCACCTCCAATAGCTGTAAAAAATCACTCTAAACAAATTGTAGAGCTACAGAACCCATAAAAACAAATCTCTCATTGAAGGCTGCCTGGTTGACTGACAGGAAGGGTCTATCACACAAAGCTGGGTGCAGGGCACAGTCCCATGTGGGCTGTGCAGTCCCAGAACGGTGGCACAGACTGCCCTGAACAGACTTCATGGGACTGATTCACTGGCAGCTGTGGCAGTTTCCAGACTTCTCAACCCATAAACACCAAAGAAAAAGCAAAAGGTCAGTGGGGAACTCTGTTAGAACTGGGTGAGAAAAGAGTGTGGTCTGGCCCCTGTCCCTGGGGTGGTGGCTGCAGCTGCTGCCACATGGTTGCCTCCTGAGTTACCGGCCTACAGATCGTAGAGGGATGAAGCTCTTGTTTTGACCTGCTTGGACCTGGGTTATAGTCTTGTGTTCCTGGGGTGAGGAGCACTACTGTGGCATAGCTTACTGAGATTGTGAAGAGGTAGTCATCCTCACAGTTCTAAGGCAGGTACCTGGAAAAAGCTCTGACAATAGCTGCGCAAAACCCCAGAAATTTGGGACATGTCACTCTCCACTCAGGAAGCAGAGTTCTACTGTGGCAAAGATTTCAAAAGCAAGTAACTGGCTGGCAAGATGAGCAAACAGAGGAAGCAAAATCAAACTGCAGAATCACTCTTTGCCAACAAAAATGATCAAAACATAGAACTGGAAGAAGACAGCAAAGTCAAAACTCCTACATCAAAATCCTCCAAGAAAAACAAGAATTGGCCGCAGCCCATGGAGAAGTTCAAGAAGGATTTTGAAAATCAAGTAAGGGACTAGAGGAAAAATTGGGATGAGAAATAAGAATGATGCAAGAAAATCATGAAAAGCGAGTCAACAGCCTACTAAAGGAGACCCCCCAAAATACTGAAAAAAAAACACCTTAAAAGACAGACTAAGTCAAATGGCAAAAGAAGCCCAAAAAGTCAATGAGGACAGGAATAGCTTAAAAAGCTAAATTGCCCAGATGGAAAAGGAATTTCAAAAACTCACTGAAGAGAATAATTCCTTCAAAATTAGACTGGAGCAAACGGAAGCCAATGACTTTATGAGAAATCAAGATACTATCGACAAATCCAAATGAATGAAAAAATAGAAGGTAATGTGAAATATCTCACTGGAAAAACTTCTGACATGGAAAATAGATCCAGGAAAGGTCATTTAAAAATTATTGGACTACCTAAAAACCACAATCAAAAAAAGAGCCTAGAAATCATCCTTCAAGAAATTCTCAAGGAAAATTGTCCTGATATTCTAGAAGCAGAAAGCAAAATAGAAATGGAAAGAATTCACCTATTATCTCTTGAAAAAGATCCAAAAAGAAAACTCCTGGAATATTATAGTCAAATTCCAGAGTTCCAGGTCAAGGAGAAAATATCCAGAAAAAATCCAGAAAGAAACAATTTGAGTACTGTTGAAACACAATTAGGATAACACAAAATTTAGCAGCTTCCACATTATGGGATCGTAGGGCTTGGAATATGATATTCTGGAGGTCAAAGGATTAAAACCAAGAATCACCTACCCAGCAAAACCAAGCATAATACTTTAGGGGAAAATATGGGCATTTAATGAAATAGAAGACCTTCAAGCATTCTTGATGAAAAGACCAGAGCTGAACAGAGAATCTGATTTTCAAATATAAGAAGCAAGAGAAGCATTAAAAGGTAAACAGGAAAAAGAAATCATAAGGAACTTATTAAAGTTAAACTATTTACATTCCTACATGGAAAAACAATAATTGTAACTCATGAGACTTTTCTCAGTATGAGGACAGTTGAAGGGAATATATATGCATATATATGTATACATACTTATATACGCATGTATAGGTGGGTGTATGTGTGTGTATGTGTGTGTACATGTATATATAGACAGAGGGCACAGGATAAGTTGAATATAAAGCGATGATATCTAAAGAACAAAATTAAGGGGTGAGAGAGGGATATGTTAGGAGAAAGAGAAAGGGAGAGATACAATAGGGTAAACTATCTCACATAAAAGAGGCAAGAGAAAGCTGTTATAATGGAGGGGAAGAACAGGAAGGTGAAAAGCAATGAATCAACCTTACTCTCCTTGGATTTGGCTTAAGGAGGGAATAACACACTCAACTGACTAGCTTACCCTACAGGAAAGTAGGGAGAATGGGGATAATAAGAGAGGGGATGATAGAAGGGAGGGCAGATTAGTGGAGGGCAGCTAGAAGCGAACACTTTTGAAAAGGGACAGGGTCAAAGGAAAAAATAGAATAAATGGAGGGGGCAGGACAGAATGGAGGAAAATATTGTTAGTTTTCACAATATAACTAATATGGAAATGTTTTGCATAACTACATGTGTACAACCTATATTGAATTGCTTGTCTTCCCAGTGGGGGTGGGTGAGGAGGGAAGAAGGGAGAAAATCTGGAACTCAAAGTTTTGAAAACAAATGTTTAGAAAAATTGTTTTTTACATGCAACTGGGAAATAATATATACAGGCAATGGGGTATAGAAATCCATCTTGCCCTACAAGAAAGTAAGGGGGGTATGGGGAAGGACATGAGAGCAGACTGGAGGAAGGGATATTCAATAAGCTTGCCATCTTGGGGTGGGGGGTAGGAGGAGAGAAAGGGAGAAAATTTGTAACTCAAAATCTTGAGGAAATTAAAGTTGAAAACTAAAAAATAAAGTTATTTTTAAAAAGAGAGAGGGTTTTTTCATGATAGGAGAAATACACATATTTGTAGGCAGTAGGAAATAAGCCAGCAGAGGAGAGACTGAAAATAAGTGAAAGAGGAGTAAGAATGGCAAAGAATCTATTGGAGGAGATGGAACAGGATCACTTGAACAACTAGAAGAGTTAGTCTTGGTAAAGAGTAAGGATACTCCATCATATGAAACAAAGGTGAAAAGACGATAACAAGAAGGCACCTGAGAGATGAGAAAGAAGGAAAAAGAGGAAGTTTATTGTGAATGGCCTCAATTTTTATGAAAAATGCAAAGTCCTCAAATGAGAGAATGTGGAGAGGAAGAGTCATGGGATATTTGAGAAGGGATGAAAAGGTTTGGAACGGCAACTGTGGAGGGTGGGATAGTGAGTTGAAAAGGGAAGCATAGCAGGATTGCCTAGGAGGAGTGAGGGCTAGTTGAGGTTATGTAACATAAATTTATAGTGGACCTAGTCAGAAATGTGTGATTTTCTCCACCTTCATTCAGTAGGATAGGTGTACACACAAAGGAAACAAATGGTGGGAGTGATCCAAGACAAAGGCTTGGCAAGGTATAATGAGTAATATGATAATGGGGCTAGGAATTCAAGAGAGGACAGTGCAGAAGAAAATGTGAAATATTTCATTGGAAAAACAACTGACCTGGAATACTAATTCAGGAGAGAGAATTTAAGGATTTTACCTGAAAGCCATGATAAAAAAAGAGAGCCTGAAGAGCATCTTTCAAGAAATTACCAAAACCAGAGGGTACAATAGTAATTGAAAGAATCCACTGATCAGCTCCTCGAAGAGATCCCACAATGAAAAGTCCCAGGAATATTATAGCCAAATTCCAACAATTCCAGTTGGGTATAGAAATCTATCTTACCCCACAGGTAAGTAGGAAGGGAAGGGGATAAGAGAAAGTGAGTAGGAAGAGGGTGGGGAGATGAAAGGAACAGATTGATAGAATAAAGGGTAGATTGGAGAAGGTGGCAGTAAGAAACAAAACAGTTTTGGGGAGGGACAGGGTATAAAGAGAGAGAAAAGTATAAAAAGGGAGAAAATAGGATGAAGGGAAATAAAAAGTTAGTAATCATAACTGTGAATTTGAATGGAATGAATTCATCCATAAAATACAAATGAATAGCAGAATGCACTAAAAACCAGAATCCCACAGTATATTGTTTACCAGAAACAGATATGAAGAAAAGAGACATACACAGGGTAAAGGTAAAAGACTGGAGAACAATCTATTATGCCTCAGCTAAACTAAAAGTAGGGGTAAGAATCATGATCTCAGACAGAGCAAAAATAAAAAATAGATCTAATTAAAAGGGACAAGGAAGGAAACTACATCCTGCTAAAAGGTAGCACAGACAATGAATTAATATCAATACTAACCATATATGCACCGAATGGCATAGCATCCTGTTTTCTCAAGGAGCAGTTATATGAGTTATAGGAGGAATGAGACAGTAAAACTATATCAGTGGAGGACCTTAACTTTCCTCTCTCAGAACTAGATAAATCTAACCACAAAACAAACAAACAAAAAAAGGTGAATAGAATTTTTAAAAAGTTAGAGACATGATAGACCTCTGTAGAAAATTGAATGGGGTTTCTTGAATATATATGCTTTTTTCTCAGTGGTACATGGGATCTACACAAAAAGTGACCATGTATTATGGCATAAAAACCTCACAAATGCAGAAAGGCAGAAATATTAAATGCATCATTTTCAGATCATTACGCAATAACAATTATATTTAATAAAAGGCCATGGGAAAATAGATTAAAAATGAATTTGAAAATTAACAGTCTAAGCCTACAGAATAAGTGGGTCAAAGAACAAATCATAAAAATTATCCATAATTTCATCAAAGAGAATGACAGTAATGAGACATCATACCAAAATTTATGGGATGCAGCCAATGCAGTACTTAGGGGAGACTTTACATCTCTAAATGCTAATTTAGATAACTGAACTCAATAAAATTCAATTAAAAAAAGAGAAAAAGTAGATGGAAGTATTGGGCATGCAACTAAAAGAAAACTACAAAAATAGGCAATTTAAAATTACCAATTAAACAACAAATTGGAAATCCTAAAAATCAAAGGAGATTAATAAAACAAAAACTCAATGAATTAATAAATAAGATTAAGAGCTGGTTTTATGGGAAAAAATAAAATAACCCACTGGTTAATTTGATTAAAAAGAGAAAAAAGACAACTAAATTACCAGTATCAAAAATGAAAAGGGTAAATTCATCACCAACGAATAAGAAACTAAAGCAATTATTAGGAGCTGTTTTACCCTACTGTATGTCAATAAATCTGAAAATCTAGGTGAAATGAATGAATATAAAATGAATATAAAAATATAAACTGCCCACACTAAAATAAGAACTGTAATAATACTTAACCGCATTTTAGAAAAAGAAGTTGAACAAGTCATCAGTGAGTTACCTAAGAAAAAATCCCCAGGGTCACATGGATTTACAAGTGAATTCTATCAAACATTTAAAGAACAAGTAATCCCAATACTACGTAAAGTATTTGGGAAAAAAAGGCAAGGAAGGAGTCCTACCAAATACCTTTTATGACACAAATACAATAACAATAACTAAGGCAAGAAGAACCAAAACAGAGAAAGAAAACTATAGACCAATTTCCCTAATGAACACTGATGCAAAGATTTTAAATAAAATGTGAGGAAGAAGACTGTAGCAATATATCACAAAGATATATTTATGCCAGGAATGTAGGGCTGGTTCGACATTAGGAAAACTATCAGCATAACTGATCACATCAATAACAAAATCAACAGAAATCATATGATTTATCTCAAGAGATGCAGAAAAAGCTTCTGATAAAATATAATACCCATTACTATTTAAAAAAACACTAGCAAGCACAGGAATAAATGCAGCTTTCCTTAAAATGTTAAGGAGCATCCATCTAAAACCATCAGCAAGCATTATCTTTAATGGATATAAACTAGAAACCTTCCCAGTAAGATCGGAGGTGAAGCAAGGATGCCCATCATCACTACTATTATTAAATGTTATGCTAGAATAGGCAATGAGGAAACAAAACTGTCACTCTTTGCAAAGGATATGATAGTATTCTTGGAGAATCCTAGAGAATCAATGAAAAAAACACATGAAATAGGGGGTGGCTAGGTGGTGCAGTGAATAGAGCACCAGCCCTGGAGTCAG
>JAQQSW010000360.1:20873-32160 GCA_028646575.1 Pseudocheirus occidentalis | reverse complement strand
GGAAATTCACACCTTCTCACCAATGGACAGAGTTCTGGGAATTCACACCTTATCACCAATGGACAGAGTTCTATACTTAACACTAGGTTACTAGGATCTACTTAACATCTGATCAAACAAATTAATTACCATTACACCTGCCCACAGGGAGCAGAGGAAAAAACAGGCAAACAATTATGTACAAGATAAACAGCAATAATGCAACCTCCATGCAAGATAAATAGGAGGTAATCAACAGAAGGAAAGCACTAGAATTAAGTTTTCCTAAAGAAGACGGCACTTGAAGGAAGCCAGGGAAATGAGGAAGTGGAGATGAGGAGGAAGAATACTCCAGTATGGGGGCCAAGCAGAGAAAATGCCTGGAACTAAAAGATCAAGTGTCTCATTCTGGAAACAGGAAGAAGGCATGTGTCAGTGCACTGAAGAGTACGTAAGAAGACTGAAAAGGCAGGGGCAGCTGGGTTATGAAGGGCTGTGAATATCGGAGGGCTTTGTATTTGAAGACTTCAGACCAATGGTACTCTAGGGCACAGCACATCTCCTGTGGAAATGCTGTTCAAGAGCATTTTCTATCTGCACACTTGTAGTCAGGCTCCTGAGGTAAGAAGATTTCAGACCTCAGCCACACTCATGCACTGAGCCTTCCTCCCTCTCCTGCTGGTTGTAACATCTCCTTTGAGGAAATGCTACTGGGGCCAAGTCAGCATCCTCCATCAGTCATTTACATCTGTATTAGCACAAAGAAGAGTCAACTTTACTCCCTTCAACATCAGGCTTCTCATCTCCTGCTGCATGTCCTCTGAGAGCAGAAGAGGGGTATTCTTCACTCAATAACAAATATTCTTACACATAGCTATACCCTTCAAATCCCAGTGACTCAGAAACCTGGAGATCATCACACAAGCTCCATTCCATATCTCCTACCACTTGATTCCTCAACCTCCTCTATTCTCAAACCAAAGTTTTATCTTAACTCCACCCAGCCCTTCCACTGCGCCCTCTGAAATGGTGTTTCATAGGCATCAAACTTCCCTTCATCTGAAATCAATTCCTCTCCCACTACTTCCATTGAATAGCTATTACTGAAACCTGGCTTTCCTCTGATAACATAGCCTCCCTGGACACTTTTTCCAGTTCTGGTTGCACCTTCACTCACTCTCCTAGGTTCACTAGTAGAGGCAGGGGAGTTGGAATAGTCCTTGCTCCCCAATGCCACTTCTGGGCTCTGCCATTTCCTTAATCACTCAGTAAATTATCTTTCTTTAAGATTCATGCTATTCATATTCATCACACTCAAGACTAAAGTGGAGGGAGTGGAGAGAGAGCTGATGCATGATTTTTCTTTCACAGATGATTACTCACTCAATGCAGCCTCTGAAACTGAGATGCAATAAAATGTGGATCGATTTTCTGCTGCTTGTGCTAATTTTGGTGTAACAATTAACACCAAGAAAACACAGGTGCTCCACCAGCCAACATGACACCATCCAAACATGGAACCATCAGCTACAGCAAATGGAGAGACTCTGAATTCCATGGACAAGTTCACTTACTCTCCAGGTACTCTCCAGGGATGTACACAAAGATGATGAGCTTGATGCATGCACTGCCAGAGCTAGCTCCGTGTTTGGGAGGCTCCAATGGAAAATGTGGGAGAGAAGAGGTTATTAGGCTGTCTACCAAACTGTAGGTCTACAGAGCTGTTGTACTGACTTCATTATTGTATGTTTGTGAAACCTAGACAGTATATCTGCGCCATATCAGGAAACTGAATAATTTCCACTTGAATTGTCTTAGGAAGATTCTCAAAATAACCTAGCAAAATAAGGTACCAAACACTGAGGTTCATTCTCAAAGTAAACTGCCAAGCACTCAAATACTGCTGCAGAGAGCACAACTCTATGCTGGCAGCCTTGCCAAATGACAAATGTACACTTGGCTAAAAGAGAACTCACACAAGGCAAGCACTCACATGGTGGTCAGAAAAAGTGATACAAGGACACTCTCAAGGTCTGTCTAAAGAACTTTAGAATTAACTGCATGACATAGAACACACTGGCAAAGAACTGCTCAGCATGGTGTACCCACATCAAAGAAGGTGCTGTGCTCTATGAGAAAAGCAGAATTGAAGTAGCTCAAAAGAAACATGAGATGCACAAATTTAAAGAATCCACCCCAAATGTTCACGTGAATGATCTGTGCCCAATCTGTGGTAGAACATTTCAAGCTTGTATTGGTCTGATCAGCCACAGTTGGACACACCATAACTCTAACATAGTGAGTCAGTTTTGGTTCTCTTCAAGCAAGGACAATAACCAACCAACCAACCCAAATCCTGGTAGCTGTTGCCTGCAAATCACCAGGACCTTGTCCTTATTTCCTCACAAATTCAGTATCTGACTCACAATTTTTCTTCCCTCCCAAATTCCTGCCCTCATACTAGGGGACTTCAACATACGTAATTGATGTTGTTACCTCAAATATCCTATCCACTCAGTTTCTCAACCTACTTATCTCCCACGAGTTACTTCTCCACCACACACACAGTCATAGCTTTGATCTTATTTTTATCACCCACAAATGTACTATCTCCATATTCAAGAATTCTGAAATCCTTTTATCCCAACTCTATTGGTTTTTTACCTCTTCCTCTGCCTTCCTTTATGTAATCATACTCTCTTTCTTCACCATGACCTCCAATACCTTGACTACTCAGTTCTCTCCCAGGCCATCTCCCCTGCACTAGTCAACTCCCTCCTCTTCTCTCCATCTTGACTCCTCAGTGAATCAATTCAACTCTATACAGTCCTTTCTTGAATTCCTAGACCCTTTATCATATCACCCATTACAGTCAACCAAGCCTCAGTCTTGGATTACTCCCACCATTTGCTGCCTTTGTACCTACATACATGCTAGTAAATGAAAGTGGAAAAAAAAAAATCACACAACCTTTCTGACTGGGTGCACTACAAATTTATGTTTCAGAACCTCAACTAGCCCTCACTGCTGCAAGGCAATCCTACTATACCTCCTTATCAACTCACTATCCCACTCTCCACAACAGCTCTCAAATCTCCCACTACTCTTTTTCCCTGTACCCTCTCATGTTTTACAGGGAAAAAAATTTAGGTCATTCACCATGAATCCCCTCTTTTTCCCTCTCATTTATCTCCTATCACTCAGATGCCATGTGCCACTTTCTCCTTCTTCAGCCACTTGATATGATAAAGTATCCCTTACTCTTTCTCAAGGCTAATTCCTGTACTTGTCATGATCCCATTCTATCCTGTCTCCTCCAAACAGACTGCTTCCCTCCGTTGTCCATGCTCTGCAACCAACCTCTCTCTCTCTCTCTCTCTCTCTTCCCTTCCCTCTCCAAATTTATTTCTTACCACCTATAAACATGCCCATATCTCCCTTATCCTAAAAAAAACCAAAACCATTCACTTCATCCTTCTATCTCTGATAACTAATGTCCTATTTTTCTTCTGCCTTTGTATTCAAACTGCTTGAAAAAGTGGTCTACAATAAATGCTTCCACTTTCCTCTTATATTCTCTTTTTAAGCCCTTACAATCTGGCTCCTGACTGCTCTCTCCATAGACACTAATAATCTCCTAGTTGCCAAATCCAATAACCATTTCTCAATCTTCATTCTCATTTGATGTTTCTGCTGTTTTTGACACTGCTGATCTCCCTCTCCTCCTTTATACTCTCTTCTCTCTAGATTTTTGAAACACCAATCTCTCCTGGTTTTCCTCCTACCTATCTAACCACTCCTTCTTAGGACAATACTTGGAACACAGTAAGCACTTAACAAATGTTTACTAACTGATTGACTTCTGGAGGTGATAGGAAGCCACTGGAGTTTTTTAGTCCTTACTTACTGACATGATCAGACCTGCAGTTTAGGAAAATTACTTTGGTGACTGAATGAAGGATCACCTGGAGCAGAAATTGACTTGTGGTAGGCTCAGATGTGAGATGAGGGCCAAAGTGCTGGCTGCAACAGAAGAGAGGAGGCATATCTGAGAGATTTTGCAAAGGGGACATCAACAGGCTGAGGCAACAGAATTCAACAGGAGTAGTGAGAGATAGTGAGAAAGTAGAGGATCATACTATATGTAAGACTGGAAGGCATGAGGATTTGAAGAGGAAGACGAGTTCAGTTTGGTACATGCTAAGTTTTTGATATCTACAGGACATCAAGTCTGAGATGCCTAACAGGTAAGTGGAGATGCTAGCTAGCCTAGAAATCAACAGAGAAGTTAGGGCAGGATAAGCAGGATAATCGTCAGCACAGAAATGATAATTAAAGTAAATACTATAGAAGAAGAACAGAGGAGAGTCCAGGACAGAGCCTTATGGACCACCCATGAAAAGCAGTATGACTTAAGATCCAAAAAAGGATCAAGGACAAGGAGGATCAGATAGGTTGGAGAAGAACCAGGAGAGAGTAGTGTCCCAAAAACCTAGAGAACAGAGTATCTTGACCAGCGTCAACTGTCGCATGGAGAGCAAGAAGAATGAGGATTAAGAATTCGCTTGACTAGGAAATATAAAAATCATCAAGAGTAGCTTTTTCAGTCTTGTACATTATGGAAATTGCTGTATTTCATCAGCATTTAAAAAAATAGATTAGAAAGGGGAGAAAAGAAAAATAATTAGGAGACTATTACAATATTATAGGTGAGAAACAATCACAGAATTTTGGATAAAAAGGATTAGAAAAGGATATTTCCCAAGAGATATAATGACATGGACATAGGAACATAAGAATTGATTCCTACTTGGGCAGAAGTATGCCTTGTTCTGAATGGCCTTAAATATTTCTCTAATTTGGCCAAGATCACTAATATTTGGTGATTTTCCTGTATATGATATTTTCCCTTCTCCCTCATGTCTTCACTATGATCAACTATTACTTTTCTTCCTGCACAGCCGTAGCCCAAAATTAATCAAAGACAGTTTGGAGAGATTTACAATGTTCATGCTCACAATTATAAGGGTTTCTCAGTCATTACAAGATGTAGCTCTCAGGCACAGCTACGAGAAACCCTAAAATCAAATATTTCATACTCATAAATTTTTCAAAATTTACTTCAGTTCTTCAATAAGTCTTTTTCACCAGCCAATAGATCTCCTTGATAATAAAACCATACACAGAAAATTCATCCCATTCATTGCAACTTAGTTTCAAATATTCATTCAGCAGCTATTTACTGATCACCCTGCATAATACCAAAAACAAAACCAAAAAACTATGAATGCGACAGTTACTGATTCTTGCCCTCAAGGAGTTTAATTATTTGGTTGAATAATATGTTTACATACCACTCTAATACAAGGTAATTCCTATGAGGTCCTAGACAGAGGTAGAAAATGCAACAAGAGTTGCAAAAGAGAAAGATATGGCATCCAGCTAGGAAACAGCCCTTAAGTAGGTAAGATGAGAAGAGATACAAAGTTTAGATAAAACAAGGAGAGAAGCAGTTAAAAAATATTTGTTGAGTTGAATTTTGAATAGACTAAGTTGAAAGGGGTAGGACATTTCAGTTAGAGTAGAGCCTAAAAAAAGGCACTAGAGATGTTACTTAGCAACACTTCAATTAACTCTGACCTGACTACATAAAAAAGAAGGGAAAAAAATATCAATATCTTTAGCCATGATATAATGCAGCCTGGTATGATGCTCGATAATTATGCAAATGGAATCAAACTCCTAGAATCAAGACACACCCCCAGAATGATTTATGCTAGCCCAGCATTTCTTACAAGTGCATTTTAGTAATTTCCCTCTGTTTTATAGACGGAAATTTTAAAACAACTTCAGAGGTCTAGGAGTGAAATGGCTATATATTAGTTTCACATATGGTTGAGTTCTACCAATTAATTGACTAATAAACATATATTCATATTTACTGGAAAGCCAATACTACTAACATTATTTATATGCTACATCTAAGCATTGTAACCTGCTCAGAGGGAAGCCAAAGCAAGTGTGAATAAAGTGAAAGTGAAACAGATAAAAACATCCTTCCAACTAACTAAATATATATATGTATGTATGTATGTATGTATTTGCAACAACGATCGTAATTTTAAAAGTCTTATTATTTAAAAAAAAATCCTGAGGAAAAAAGATTATCTTTTACAATTGTGAGCAATGAGAGAATTTTAACCAGACATAGAATTACAGAATTTAAGACAGAATCCAATCATCAGTGAATGGAATTCCTACTATAACAAAGTGAATAAGTGGTCAATCTTTGTATTTTACAAAAGCTTCAACATTACAAAGCAAAAGACCATGCGTGCCCAATTACTTTAGTATTATAAAAATTGGGGCAGTAGAGGAATACTTAAATAATGCTGCACAGTGGGGGCTGTTATGTGGAGCAATGAATAGAGCACCAGCCCTGGAGTAAGGAGGACCTGAGTTCAAATCCAACCTCAGACACTTAACACAAAACTAGCTGTGTGACTTTGGGCAAGTCACTTAACCCTAACTGCCCTATCTTCCCCCCTCCAAAAAAAAAAAAAATAATGCTGTATTGTGGCACTTGAATTGTGAGAGCTGCTTCATAAATGAAAAAACTCCTTTAGAGGCAATCCCATAGGACTGATATTACAAACACAAATAGAAAATTTCTATTATATAAAATTTTAAAAGTTTTATATAACCAAGGTCCAAAACAGGGTGGGGAGGAATCTTTGCACTAAGTCAGACATCTAAAATCAATCAGGGATTGACACCAAAATTAGAAGCAATTCCCTAAGAAACGAGTGATCAGAGGATATGAACAGTTTTCAAAAGGCAAAGTTATTTTTTTTAAACTGTTAATAATAAGAATTAAGGAAATTGAAACAACTTTCTGATCTTATCATTTCATACCCAGAAAACTAGCACAGTCACTGTTAAACTGAACGGAACTGAAAGATGAGAAAAGACAGGAAACTTCAAAGGTAGAAGTGCTGTTGGCCACAATCAATTCACTCCTAGTGGAGCTATAAATTGAACTGATTACTCTGGAAAACAATTTGAAATTATGTAAATAATAAAAGGTATTTTGTTATTTATATCCTTTGCCCCAGAAATCCCACTACTGAGACTGCATCCCAAGAAAGTTGACAGCAAGACTTGTAAGCAAAAAACTTTCACAGAAATATTATTTCAACAAAATGTAGAAGCAAAGTGAACAGTATACTGTGCTCATATCCTGCCTCTGATCATTACTCCAGTAACCTTGGGTACCTCAATTAACCTTTCCAGGTCTTCTCTTTTTCCTCATCTGTAAGATGAGGGAGTCGGGCTACATCAGGAGTCCTTAACCATTTTTGTGTCATGGTCAAAGACTGATGAAACCTAAGGACTTCCTTCTCAGAGTGTTTGTTTGGTTTTTTTTTTCATTCATAACTGAACTAAGAAATGAGTGGTGTATCAGTAGAATAGATTAGGTACCCAATACACAGTAGTAAAAGACCATAGTAATCTAGTGTGATAAATACAATGATCCAAACTCTCGGGGTTAGAACTCAACATCTGACAAAAACTGATGGTAAAACTGGAAAGTACTTTGGCAGAAACTAGACACAGACCACCTTCTCCGGGAGCACTGTATACCAAGATTAGATCAAAATGGATAAATGACAGATACAAAAGGGGATAACATTAAGTAAATCAGAGGAGCATGGAAAATGCATCTATCAGATCTATGCATAACAAGGGAAGAACTTATAACCAAACAAGAAATAGAGGGGACTACAAAAAATAAAATAGATAATTGTGATTACATGAAATTAAACAGCACAAACAAAACTAATACAGCCAAAATTAGAAGGAAAAAAGGAAAGTGGGGGAAACATTTACTGCAAGTTTCTCTGATAAACGTTTCATTTCTCAAATGTATAGGGAAATGAGCCAAATTTATAAAAATAAGAGTTAGTCCCCACTTGATATTGGTCAAAGGAAATGATCAGGTAGTTTTCAGAAGAAGAAATCAAAGCTATGAGTTATGTTGCTCAGTTGCTTTCATTTATTTCCATCTCTTTGGGAATCCCATTTGGGATTTTCTTGGCAAAGATACATGAGTATTTTGCCATTTCCTTCTCCAGTTCACATTACAGATGAGGAAATTGAGTTGGTTAAGTGACTTGCCAAGGGTCACACAACTCCTAAGTATCTGAGGCCACATTTGAACTCAGGAAGATAGAGGCCCACAGCATCATCTAATTGCTCAAAGCAATCAAAAGTCACATTAAAAAAAGTTCTAAATCACTATTGATTAGAGAAATGCAAATTAAAACAACTCAGAGATTCCTCTTCACACCTATCAGACTGGCTACCATGACAAATGCTGGAGGGGATGTGGGAAAATTGGAACACTAATGAACTAACCAATCTTTCTGGAGAGCAATTTGGAACTACACCCAAGGGCTATAAAACTGTGCATCCCCTTTGACCCAGCAAGTCAAGTACTAAGTTTATATCCCAAAGAGATGAAAGAAGAAAGAAAAGGATCAATAGTTACAAAAATATAGCAGTTCTTTTTGTGGTGGCAAAGAATCAGATGCCTGTTAACTGGGAAATAGCTGAACAAGTCATGGCATATGACTGTGATGGAATATTATTGTGTTATAAGAAATGATGAGAAGAACAGTTTCAGAAAAACCTCATATATAAACTCATGCAAAATGAGAAGAAACAAGAGAATACTGCACATAATAACAGTAATAATGACTTAGCTACTCTGATCAAGACAAAGATCCAAGGGTAAAATGCTTTTTTATTTATATTTTTATTTTATTTCCCCAATTACATGTAAAAACAATTTTCAACATTCTTTCAAAAAAAATTTGAGCTCCAAATTCTTTCCTTCCTTTTCCAACCTCCCCTCTTCACCAGAGAGAAGGCAAGCAGTTTGATACAGGTTAGACATGTGCAGTCATATAAAATATATTTCCATATTGGTCATAATGAAAGAAAACAGACCAAAAAAAGCAAGAAAAAAATTTTAAGTAAAGAAAAAGTTCATTCTCTGGTGACGGATGCCATTTTTCACCATAAGTTCTTCAGAATTGTCTGATTCAAGACAATTCCAAAAGACCCATGATAAAAAATGCTATCCACCTCCAGAGGTAGAATTCTAAATGAAGACTGAAGCATAATTTTCAAATTTATTCTTATTTTCTTTCACAACATGGTTAATACGTTAATATGTTTTGCATGACTTCACATGTATAATATAAATCAAATTGCTTGGCCCCTCATGGAGAGGGAAAAAGAGGGAAGAAAGGAGAGAATCTGGAACTCCCAAAATTTTTAAATATTTGGTTTTTTTAATTTACATATAATTAATTGAGAAATATCTACTGAAATAAAAAAAATTTTAATTCATAATTTAAAGTACTTGAAGTTTAGTGAAAACTGTAGATATAATTTTTTTCATATCCAAGTTCACAGACCCACTAAAATAGATCTACAGTGGTCCATGAACACCAGGTTAAAACCTTTCTATTAGATGACCTCTTGAGTTCTCTTCCAGTTCTAGGTCTAAGATCCTAAACATAGGAAGTCTCTGTAGAAAGAGTGAGAAAAGCAAATCCAAATGAACAGTATAAACATCTACAACAATGTAAATAAAAATATATTTTTTAAAAAAGCAAAACTAAGATAAGCAACAAAATCCAGGTCAAGTACACTAGTCAATGGCAGTATCCAGTTATTAAAGAGTTAAGCACACAATCTCCCTTTCTGTTAATATACAGTAACTATGATACTTTAAAGCGGCATACAGTATTGGTCATAATTCTGTTGTTAAATAGTTTGGTAACTGTTGCTTTGGATATTATTTGGAAAGTATCTGCTGTATCAAAACACTATTTAACAAAAATAAAATAAAATTTGAATTTGTAGTATATGATTGATTTTTAAAATTCTTATCAAACTCAAGAATTTTACAAGTGATAAAAGAAAGAGGGCAGATTAGAAGGCGATTGGCCTTCTATTTAAGATAGCAAAATGTAGTAAAAACCAGGAGTCATAAGAGCTGGATTCTAGTCCTGGTTCTGCTACCTGCTGGGAACTCATTCCTCTCCGGACCTTAGTTCCCTCCTATATAAAATAAAAGGCTGACTTCGATCACTTGTAAACGCTAAGATTTGAAGACAAAGGGATAACTTCTTTTTTTCTCTTTCTGAACAAACGGGCAGCAAGGCCTAACGTTTTGTTTCCACTCTATTCCCTTCCATAAATCTACATTTATGTAGAATGTAAACCCCTGGAAACACAAAAACTGGGTTGTATCTAGATGCTGCTGTACAGCCTCCAGACTGAAGGTCTTTTTGGCTACCTCCACAGGAGTCAAGTAACCATGTGAAAGCAGCCCAGGAAAGTGAATACAGCTACGGACACGGAGTCAGGAAGACTCTGGGTTCAAATGGTACCTCTGATCCTATATTTCCTAAGCAGTGAAATCGGGGCAAGCGGTCTCTTAACTGAAACCTCATTTTCCTCATCTGCAAAATGGGGCTGATAAAATGATCATTCCTGCAGTTACCCATCTCGCAAGGTTATTTGAGAATACATGCGATCATGGATGCACGTGAAGCACCCTGCAAGCTGAAAGAAGCAGCTGAGTCAGTTACTATCGAGTCCAGTGAGCTTTCTCGGGGTCGGAGGGCACCCACCTCCTCCCGCTCCGCTACCAAAGCTCAGATGCTCGGCTGGGCATCCTCGGCAGCTCGTTCCTCCCCTCGGGGCATGTCAGCTCCGGGGGGGAAGCCCGGCCCGGCCCAGCCCAGCCTCTCCCGACCCCCTCCTCGGCTCTGCTGCACGCTTCTCTCCGCCCCCCACCTCCCCCCAAAGCAGCCGGAGCTCCAGCTGTCAGCTCAGGCCCCGGCCCCGCCACTCGGGCGCCGTCGTTCCGTTGGGGCCTGGCGGGGGAACGGCGGCCCCTGCTCCCCGCGCTCCCTCCCCGAGCCGAGCCGCTCCTCACCGTCCAGGGAGACGAACTGGCCCACGGCCGAGGAGCCGCCGCCGCTGTTCTCCACGAACTGCACCTCGGACACGATGATGTTGTCCTCCAGCACCGAGCCGCAGCCCGTGCACACCGCATCGCCGCGGCCCGGGTCGAGCTCGATGTCGGTGCCGCCGCAGCTCCGGCACACGCGGCCCGTCATCTCGCCGCCAAAGCCCGGGCGGCTCCCTGCCCAGGCCGGCTACGCGCTCGGCGCCGCAGATCCCGAGCTCTTCCCAGGCCGGGAAGCCAAGTCCCGTCCGGGCCTGT
>JAQQSW010000360.1:0-20773 GCA_028646575.1 Pseudocheirus occidentalis | reverse complement strand
CCCCTCCCCCTCCCCCTCCCCCTCCCCTTCTCTCCCGTCCTGCCCGGGTGTTGTTCCGGGCGCAGAGCATCCCTGCCTGGAGCTGCGGCCGCCGAAAGGAGAGACCGAGTCCGCCTTAGGAGACCTTGGATTCTGCTGGCGGGTACAAACCGGGAGGAAGGAAATCGTCCGAGAGCCCTAAGAACGGGAAGATCAAGGGGAACAACGAGGAGAAGCCCCGCTCCTGGGGATAAGAGCGTGCTTATGGGATTGCTCTGAGCACCCAGTGACGGGATGCTGTGTAAAGCGCTTTATGAGCAAGCTATGGCTTTTGAGGGTGCTGAAATGCTGTTGTGTTTTAAAGAAAAGTGAAGGAGATGCTTTCACCCAGGAAGACGTATGTGAAGTGATGCAAAGTGAAGTGAGAACCCACAGAGTAAATTACACAGTTACAGCAAAATGTTTAAGATAATCGACTAAGAAAGGCTTAGTAACTGATCAACACAAAGACCCACCACAGTGCCACAGGATTCAGAACAGACATCTTTAGTCTCTTTTCACCATACCCTTCTCCAAGGGAGACTTTTAATTCCTACTGGATGGAGAAGCAGGATGTTGGGGTCAGCGAGAGGGCTAAAATTATATCTACCTGCTTACTCAAATATCATTCCTCAAAGGGATGTGATTTTCGTGTACAATTTAAATTCTGATCACTGTTGACTGTTGGGGAGAGGCAAGACAATCCTTTCCCCCTTCCCCCTAGCTTGACCGCTTCCCACCAAATCCCAGTTTGACAGAGAACACATATAACTCTTAGCTAAGAAACCCATTTATCTAAATAGGTGACAAAATAGGAGTCAGAGAAAGTATACATAAAACAACATATATTGAGTCCAGGTTTTACAGAATAAATCCTTTTATTGAGGGATTGGTTCTGTAAAGTTTGGATTTAGTCAAACAGCAGAACTTGGGGACCTGAAGGGCCACGTGTGGCCTTGACACCTCAGATTCCTCATTCTTAGACCGTGCAGTTTGAAGGAGTTCTCCCACTGAGCAACTGTAACAGAGAGGAAGGCGGCAGGGAGAGAGATAAATCTAATCTGAAGAAAGGTAAGGACAGAGATTGCCAGCTCCTCTTGTGTCAGCTTCTTCCAAGTCTTTTCCTTCAGTAACCTGAAATGGGACTGAAATCTTCCATCTTTTCTCTGGATCTGGAAGTCAGAAGTTCCTGAAGCTAAGGGAAGCAACTCCAAGAACACTGAAGAGCTCTCCTGTTCTAGCCAACTCCTCCCCGCTCCTGAGACAAACTCAGGGCATTGATCTCCATCAATGAGGGGAGACTCCTATGCCAAGGAGTTTTGGAACTTAGATTAGAAAGAAAAATGCTATCTACCTCCAGATAAAGAACTAATAAAATCAGAGTATAGACTGAAGCCTAATTTTAAAAAAAATGTTTCTTGCTTTTTTTTAGAACATGACTAATGTGAAAATTTGTTTTGCATAATTCCATATTTGTAATGGGTTTTGTATTTCTTGCTTTCTCAAGTCGGAGAGGAGAGAGAATGTGGAACTAAAAATAAAGTCAAATAAAGTACTTTACAAATGAGCTAAGCCATGAAGAAAAACAGGAATTCTCTATTTTCCTCTTTCCATTCACATCCCTTTCCTTCTTCTGTCTGGTTTGTTCCATCCTTTCACCTAGTTTATTTTACTGTAAATTTAGAGTTTTCATTTCTTTCCTTTGCCTTCATTATTGTCTTCCACATCCTCTTCTTTCTTTGATTCCATTCTCCTGCACTGCATCTTCATTTTGTCTTCCCATTCCTTTTTCTGCCTTCTCTTTTCCCTCCCTTTATCTTCATTCTTTCTTTCCTTCCATCCATTATTTGACTTTTCCCAGAATGCATTTTCATTGTTACTATGCACATTCTTTACTAGCTATAATTTATTCCCAAAGTCAGTGCTGATCATCTCATCTCCATTCTCATTCTCCTCTACCTTTTATCTATATTTGCCACCTCATCATTTTCATTCTCCAATGCCCTGTCTTCATTCTCTTCTACCCCCAAATCCTAATTCTATTCCACTCCTGCTCTCCAGACTCACTACTATAGGTTCCTCCTTTGCTTTCTTTCATTCTGCCTTATTCTCCACCATTCTTCTTTACCCTAGTGTCTACATTATTCTCTTTGGCATCTTCCATTCTCCTTCCTATATACTGGGGGTTTTAACCTTGGGGCCCATAGACTGAAATTGGATGAAAAAAAGAAGATTCTATCTTTATATTCACTAAGAGGAAGCTAGGTGACAAAGTGGATAGAGTGCTAGGCCTGAAATGCAGAAGATCTGAGTTCAAATGTGGCCTCAGAGTTTACTAACTGCATAACCATGGGCAAGTCCCTTAACCCTTTTTGCCTCAGTTTCCTCATAAAATGAGGTGGAGAAGGAAATGGCAAACCACTCCAGTATCTTTGCCAAGAAAACTCCAAATGGGGTTGCAAATAAACACAAATGAAAAACAACTGAACAATAACAACATATAATGATACTGAGGAACAATTGTCTCCAGGGCAAGATCATAGTTTATTAACAGTGACAGGTGTAACTGTTAATAAAATGGGCTAGACTGACTTCAGTAGGTCCGCGATCTGAGTATGATCAATTTATTAGTTATGCTAGCAGTAACCAGTGAATAAGGTCAATGACCTCTCAATGACCAAAGACACTGAATGACCCTAACAGGATCTTTTCAACCTAGGTGTGTCTTCCTTTTGATTCATCTGACAGTTCATCATTTGGTTTTACCCTGGCAAAGGTAAGACAATCCTAATGATAAGATATTTTAATGAGGTGGTTGATTAAGAGTTGCCTGGGCTTCTTCTGGTTGGGAGACCAAGCAATAGGTTTACTCTTCATTTGGTGAAAGTGGGTTGACATTCAGGTACTGATCAAATCACTCCCTAATGCTTAGGGGATGCTAATTGATTTATGGGCCTCATATGCCTCTAGTAATCTAGAAAAGCAGAACCACCCCGATCAGGATCCTTTCCCTTCACTTCCATTAGCCTTCCCCCTGGAGACCAAACCACCTCTAAATATGACAAGAAGAGGGGAGAACAGTTCCCTGAGCTGATTCTTTGTTTACCTGTAAATAAAGCAAGAGTCCCACATTAAATTGGTGAGCTAGTAAATGTCTCAGAGGATATTCAATCAGCCTTTAGTTGGCATTGAGAAATACTGCCTTTTGACCTAGACTGAGAAATGAGGTTTGACAAAATAGGGAATAGGGTGAATAACAAAGTAATATTGATTATTAAATGATACAGCAAAATAGTAATTTTTCTAGTTTCCCCTTTTGATTCACTGAGAAATGCAATTTTCTCAATGAATCACTAGCTAATTTGCCAATTATTAAATGACATCCAACATCCACATTTCAGACTTGATTCACCAGGATGCAAAAAAAACCAGAAAAGACTAAACACTTCATTGAGGACTGTTAAATATGAAGCTTAAGTGTTTTACCAATGTGGGAACTGTGTGTGTGTGTGTGTGTGTGTGTGTGTGAGAGAGAGAGAGAGAGAGAGAGAGAGAGAGAGAGAGAGAGAAGGAAACAAAGGGAAAGAGAGAGAGAGGTTGACTTAAAGAATTGACAGGAACCTTTGGGGACAGTCTCCTTCAGTAAACAGTGGTACATGGGGAAGGAATGAGAAGAAAGGGTGACATTTGGTCTCTTAGTAATCCATTCCCATTGAACATTTCATCAGTTCATATTATCTTGTGGTTCAGACATCTCAT
Organism: Pseudocheirus occidentalis; assembly: GCA_028646575.1. Classification (NCBI taxonomy): domain Eukaryota; kingdom Metazoa; phylum Chordata; class Mammalia; order Diprotodontia; family Pseudocheiridae; genus Pseudocheirus; species Pseudocheirus occidentalis. Next base: position 16,996 of record JAQQSW010000360.1, on the reverse strand, counting down.
GCAGCAGTGTCAGGCTGAGTATCTAGCTGTCTGACCTAATGGTACCACAAAAACAAAACAAAACACAAAAAACACACCTCCAAGGTACTTGGAGGACAAGAAGGCAATGCAATAGGGAAAGAGAGCGGCTTACATGCCTTACAATCCTGGCTGCAGAAGACCTTGAGATTAGCAGTGTTTCCTGGTCAGGGAACCATAAAAATGAAGAGGTTACCCAAAGAGGGTTAGGGTTGCCTGAGACCCCAAAATACCAACATTCTGGGTCCTGTGGAAAAAATTCTACTCGTCTTCTCAGCCAAAGAAAAGTAAAGCTTATTGAAAATTCATTAAAAGTTCACCATATGGCTTTTTCTACACTCACGGAACATACACCCAGACACACTTCCGCCGCCCATGCCCCTCCAACCCGGAACGATTAAAGTGGAGGACCCAGGGAGGTCGTCTGAAGGCTGTATACAAGATGGCGGCGGCGCTAGCGGTTCCTCGCCTGGCCCGGTATGGGTTGTTTAGTTTTTGGCTCAGCACAGCCCTTCAGGTTCAACTGCTCCATCAGAGTTCAGTGACAGATGCAAGCAGCCCTGTCCCAGAGGGAAAGAAGAGTGGGGCAGTAGTCCCCAAAACCTCCTCACTCCCAAGCAGCAAGGGGGAGTATGTGATCACCAAGCTAGATGACCTGGTCAACTGGGCCCGGTGGAGTTCCATGTGGCCTATGACCTTTGGGTTGGCATGCTGTGCTGTGGAGATGATGCACATGGCACATGGACCGGTTTGGGGTGGTGTTCCGGGCCAGCCCACGTCAGTCACATGTGATGAGCGTAGCCGGCACTCTCACCAACAAGATGGCCCTGGCTCTCCGAAAGGTATATGACCAGATGCCAGAGCGTCGATATGTAGTCTCCATGGGAAGTCGTGCTAACGGCGGAGGATATTACCACTATTCATACTCTGTAGTGAGAGGATGTGACCACATTGTGCCCGTGGACATCTACGTCCCAGGCTGCCCCCCCACAGCTGAAGCACTTCTCTATGGGATCTTGCAGCTCTTAAGGAAGATCAAACTGGAGAAGAGGCTCAAGGTGTGGTACCGGTGGTGACAACAGCCCCTGCAGGCAGGAAGCAGTGAGGGGCTCTTGGCCAGAAGGGGACCAGGCCCCTGTTTGTTCGTGCGTGATCTCATGCTATGTAAATGTCAATAAAATACCGAAATAATAGACAAAAAAAAAAAGTTCACCATATGGGGTAGACTCTCAAGGAGCCTGAGTATGCTAGATCATTCTATGGTGCTCTCACAGGGCAAGTCTGTGCTAGGGCATCCTGTGGCACTCTCACACCTCATGGAGGGAAGATGGGATTCTTATATACAGAGGAATCTAGGGGTGGTCTAGAGGAGGAGTTTGGGGAGGGTCTTCAGGAGGAGTTAATGAGGTCAATGCAAGAATGGATTGATATTTTTTTTTTGAGGGAACAAATCTTTTTTTATATTTATTTTTTTCCCCTGGATTGATATTTGGATAGGCTCCAGGGTGGGAAGCAGATGGACAGTGGAGGGCCAGGCTAGTAACAGAGGTTTGGGCCCAGCCACAATGAAATATTTATGGCCTCTGCAAATGCCTCATCAAGTGGGAAGATTCAATTGGACTTCAAGGGGTTTCCCAGAGCCTTTACCTCAAGAATTCAAGGAGAGCTCAAGGGGGCTCCCAGAGCCTACACCTCATCAGTTCCTTAAAACATCTCCTAATGCAGTCATCTGGTTCTTCTGGAAACTTCTCCTCTTGAGCATTCTAGAATGGGCCTGTTCTCAAAGCAGCTTCTCCTTAGTAGATCTACTTCTCTGGTTCAGGTCATTTGTAGAAATTCTTAGATGTTTATATTAAATCTTTTGCAAAACAGATGTCAATGCTATTTTATAGTCAGTTTAATTTTGATTTCCCAACAACTAGGTCATGTGGTGAAAACTAGCTCAAACCTTATGGCTCTAAGTCTTTTAACCCCTAGTTTACTTGATACTTTGGAGAATTTAAGTTTTTAGAATGTTTCTGTTTTTGCTGTATCTATCTTTACTAAAATCTTATAGTTGATTTAGACGCTGCCTACAACAGGCTGAAAGGAGAGTCTTAAACAAACAAACAAAAAAACAACTATGAAAATCTGACTTGTAAAATGAGCCCTTCTGGTTAATGATTTTGTATTTACTAACATAGACCTATAAGCTGAAGTTGAGTGTTTTTTTAATTGGCATTGACATCACCATCATTTAAATTCTTAGGATGGGAATTAATTTATTTTGTTCTTCACTTAGGATTCAAGTCCCACAAGGGGAAAAACATGAATTTTATTACCTGTAACTTCATTGTAATACAAGGTAGCAAATTGTTATGTTGATATATTTAGGAAATTCAAATCATAACTGAGAAATCAGAACCTAACCAAGCCTCTTAGGCTACCTGATTTGTGCAGAGTTTGAACAACACAGTTGCATATATAAAATTCTCAACTTAATTTTTAGAACTTGTTACTAGAACATGTAAAGATCTTTCTTCTTGGAAAGTTCTAAAGGCTATGTGGAGAAGGTGGTGGGATCTGGGTCCTTGCCAACAAGGAGATCAGTGGCAAATCCAGTTCACTCATGTACCCATCTCATTCCCTATCCCTAATCACATCCTTACCATGACCACCCATGTTACAGTTGTGATGATTTGTGTCCTAGATTCCCCAGCATTTCATCCTCCTGCTGTATTCCTGGTCCTTGGCTGGCCCTCTCATATTCCTGCACTTTTTTCTTTACATAGAGTTTGGGATATATCTTTTCAGAAGGCCCCTTAATCTAACTAAGAACAAGAAAATAGGCTTCCTAGAAGTTGCTTTGTGATGAAAGCCAACACTTTGGGTGATTCTCATTTCCCTTCCTGGTTGAAGTTTTTCCCGTACTTTCCCCTTCTTTCCCTCTCTTTCCACCTTTGCTGAGGGGAAGAAATGCTAGTCCCTTCCCCCCTTGTTTTGGTAGTCTCTTTCAGTAACTTATGGCAAGAATCCTCTCAAAGTGGTGACAGCTTCCATCACAGCTTGCGTAGCTAGAGAGTGAAGGACACAGCTTGCACAGCTAGAAAGTGAAAGAGCAGTGACATATCCTTGGACAGGCTGAAAGCAGCCAGTAGTCCCAACATTACCTGGTGCTAGAGCTAGCTCATATTGACTCTCAAGAGTTGATTAGTAAATTTTCAGTATGAGCATTTCCACTTCATAAAGCAGCAACTGCTACAAATCAGGATTGATTTGTTGTCTTGCTTATTATCTAGACCTGGAACTCTGAAAGAGAAAATGGTAATAATGCAAATTAAACTTTAAAATGTACCCTTAAACAGCTTTTTTTTCCAGGAAGCTGATTATGAAAACATTTAATAGCACACCTCAGCTGTAAACCTCTCATAATTGGGATTTTTATATAGCTAGGTATAATGCCAATCAAGAGCAGCTCTCCTGAGGACTGCTGGTGTGAATAACTTTAAGGATCTAATCCATAGTATAACGAACTCTCTATTTTTTCCCCAATAAACTAAAGCATAACATTTAAGAAACTAAAGCACAACATTTGCAACAAACTAACATAACAACTTACTACTAAGGCAGCCATATAATCTTAAAACTTGTCATTCAGTAATTTATGATCTTTTTAGTCAATACAGAGTGTCCAAGTAAAGCCTTCTTTCATTTTGACTTGGGTTGGGAGGTTGGCTTCCAATCATCGTTAAGCCCTTCATCCTTAAGGTGTAGCAGGAAGTACAAATACCACATGCCCTAGGTCACAGTAAATCACAGTCTCATCAATCAATACAAAGTACACAAGTAAAGTCTTTTTTCATCTTAACTTGAAACTGACTTCCACACCTGATGGCTCCTATTCCACAGACTGACCTGCTCCCAGATTTTGTCTGGATTCAAAGGCAGGCAGCTCTCCAGCTCTTGCCTGGATTCACAAGTAGGCACCTCTCTGCTCCTGTTTCATACCTCAGCTTACTGGGACTGCTCCACTCCAAGCTCTTCAAAGTTTCTATTTCTAGGAATACAGAGCTAAATAGAGCTATAACAATGCTTAGACACATTAAGCTTAACAGAACTACAACAATATTTACATACATTGCCAGCACTATCTTCTCAATTCACTTTCTGTCTGACAAAGTAACACATACCAACAGATAAGGCTTCTGTCTGAGAAATCAAACACAAATCAATAGCAAAGTCCCAGGACTTCTGTAACAACAGTAAAACCCTCTTTCAGGGCTTCTATTACAGCAGTAAAATTCTCTTTCAGGACTTCTGTCTAAAAACAAAGACAAGTGCTTTTGTCTGACAACACAACAGAGTGCTACAGAGTGTCAACATCACATTCTCTCAGTTAACAGAAAGTAACACAAATCAACAGAGCCCTGAAATCACAAGCATTCTCTCTTTCAATTCTGCTTGGGCCCAGCTCTGCTCAAGCTTTTCTCTGCTCTTCTTCCTGTTACACCCTTCCTCTTATACTCTTACTCTTCTACTCTTTTGGCAGAACCACCGTGGGCTCCATGTGATAATGTTAGGCCTGTTAAGGGCAGGGAATGTCTTCAAATTACCTTAGACCTATTAGGGGCACCACAATGTATACTGTTTCCAACAAAGACTTTTGATACAATCAATGGTGAGGCTCAAAGGTACCTGAATAGCTGAAACAAGCAACAAAGTACTACTTGTCTTGCCTTTACACTAGGGCAGAAAAGCATATTTCCATAGTATACTAATTGCCTCTTCAGGAGTTAGGCACTTAAGGAATGAAGAGGTGGTGGAGCCAGGATGGCAGAGCAAAGGGAACATTCTAACCAAACTCACCTAACATCCTCCACTAAGCAACTTTAAAATAACATAGCAAATCAAATTCTAAAGCAAAAAGTTCAACAAAAGGTCAAGGTGAGACATTTTTTCCTAGCCTAGGACTACATAGGACAGAGTGAGAGGTGTGTTGGATTAGATTCAGGGCTGGCTAGAATACAGTGCTCGGGTGGCGGAGATGGTGGCAGTAGCAGAGCAGCAGCATGGAGAGTTCTCACCACCAAGAGGTGGCAATAGGATTAAACATCTGATCAGAAAGAGATTATAGGGACACTTATGTTAACACCCATTCCAGGATTGAGTGTGATTTGGCAACTCCATTTCTCATTACCCAGCTCCAGGTCGCAGTTGCAAGGTAGAAAGGAAAGCTTGTCATAAGGGAACAGAAACCTTACCTGGGTCTGAGTTGCAGTTGCAGGGAAGAGAGAAGTTGTGATCATAAGAGATCAGAGGCTCAAAAAGGGTTGACAGATCAGTAACTATACCTCTCCTCAGATCACACCAGCTTAGAAGCACCAAAAATGTACAATATATGAAAGAAAGAGGGCAAAAAAAGCCTGAAGCTTTGGACATTAGTTCTCCAATGCCATTCTAGAGACAAGCAATAATTACAACTCTAACATAAATTCCAAACAAACAATAAGCTGGAAAAGCGAGCAAATATCAACAAAAAAAGAACCTGACCTTTAAAAGCTACCATTGTGACATGAGGAACTTAATAAAATTAAACTGTTTGCATTCCCAAGTGCAGAGATGATACGTGTAACCCCCAAGAACTTTATCATAATTAAGAAGGAGTCTACTTAGAGTGTATGATTCTGAGTCCATTATGTTAGGATGATCTTTTTTTTAAAATGGAAGATTGAGAAAGAGGTATGTACTGTGAAAAAGGAGAAGAGGAAGAATAGGGAAAATTATCTCACATAAAAGAGGTGCTAAAGAGCTTTAACAGTAAAAAGGAAGATGGGGAATGTGGGGAAGTAGAGCACATGAACATTGCTCTCATTGACATTGTCTCAAAAAAAGAATAACATACACACTCAGTTGGATGTGGAAATCTATCTTATCCAACAGGAAAGTAGAAGGGGAAGGAGATAAGAAAAGGGGGTGATAGAAGAAAGGACAGATAGGGGGGTAGGTAAAAGAAGCAAAATACTTTTGAGAATGGACAGGGTAAAAAGAGAGAGAGACTTGGATAAATGTGGGGGAGATAGGATGGAGGGAAATACACAGTAATCATAACTGTGAAAAGTTTTTACAGCAAATTTCTCTGATAAAGACCTCATTTCTCAAATATATAGAGAACTGAGTTCAACTTATAAAAATAAGAGCCAATCCTCAACTGATAGTTAAAGAATATGAATAGGCAGTTTTCAAAGTAATCAAAACTGTTTATAATCATATGAAAAATGCTCTAAATCACTATTGATTAAAGAAATGCACATTAAAACAGCTTTGAGCTACTACCCCATACCTATTAAATTGGCTAACATGACAGAAAAGGAAAATTGCTAATGTTGGAATGGATATAGGAAAATTGAGACTAATGCACTATTGATGAAGTTATATTCGGATGCAGCCATTGTGTAGTACAATTTGGAACTTGCTCAAATGGCTATAAAACCATACCTATCCTTTGACCAAGCAGTACCACTGCTAGGTCAATATCCCAAAATAAAAACAAAAAGAAAAAATGAATATTTATAACACCTTTTTTAGTGGTGGCAAAGAATTGGAATTTGAGGGGATAGCTATCAATTGAAGAATGGCTGAATAAGTTGTTGTATAATTGTCATGGAATACTATGATATAAGAAATAATGAGCAGGATGCCCTCAGAAAAATCTGGAAAGACTTAAATACTTTACTGATACAAAGTGAAATGAGCAGAACAAGGAGAACATTGTATAAAGGAATAGCAATAATGTATGATGATCAGTTGTGAATGACTTAGTTATTTTCAGCAATGCAATGATCCAAGACAATTCTGAAGGACTTATTATGAAAAATGCTATCCATTCCCAGAGAAAGAACTGATGGAGTCTGAATGCAGATGGAAGCATGCTTTTTCTTTACTTTCTTTATTTTTCTTGGGTTCTTCTTTTGGTCTATGTTTTCTTTTATAACATGACTAAGGTGGATATGTGTTTCTCATGACTGCATGTGCATAACCTATACAAAATTGCTTGCTCTGTTGATGAAGGGAAAAGAGTGAGAGAATTTGGGACTGAAAATTTTTAAGCATGTTAAAATTGTTTTTATATTTAATTGGAGGAAAATATAATATTTAAATCATCAATAAGTAAAAAGAGTATCCTTGGTGTATGTAAAAGTGACAGTGGAAATCATTAAAAGTATGAACTTGTGCCAGATGAACAAAGAAAAACCTTAAAAATTTGTACTGTACATTGTCTTTATTAATCTTCTATGTCTGGAAGGAGATAATAAAAGTATGAATCATATATTTATAGTGACTGACCATTTCGCCAGGTATACACAAGAATACATAACCAGAAAACAAACAGTACCTACTCTTGCAAAATGTTGTGGGAAAAATATTTTTCGGCATATGGATTCACTGCTAGGATCCACTTAAGGTAGAAACTTTAAGAGCAAGTTACTCAAGGAAATGGTGGCCATGGCAGGAATTTTTAAAATCTAGGACCTCTCTTTACCATCCTCAAAGAAATCCCCAATCTAAACATTTTTACTATATACTTTTTAACCACACACTGTTGAGACCTGAACAAAAAGCTCAATGGAATCAACACGTAACATTTCTGAGATGTGCATGCAATTTCCATGGGAATGATGCTACAAGATTTATGCTGTACTTGCTCATGTTTGGGCAAGAGACATACTTGCCTATTGACTTGTGTTTTCGTACCTCAGATGAAAGAGGTGCTGCAACTATTTACATTCAGTATATCTTTCAACTATAGGAGAAACTGAGGGAGGCCTACCAAATTGCCATGACTTTAGTCCAAAGAGATCTCACACACACACACACACACACACACACACACACACACACACACACACACTATGACTCTGCACTTGGTGTCAAAACCTTCAGCAAGTAGATAAGAGATCTTCTGCTAAACTGTGGCATCCAGGAAACTTGCAAGTTTATCTGACCCATGGCAAACTAACCCATACAAAACTGTTGAGAGAATTAGCAACTTGTCTGCTCTACAAAAATAGCCCCAGAGAATGGAAGAAGTCCCATCAGGGAATTTTCACTGAAACCACCTCACTGGAGAGATAGCTGGACTTTCTAAGGAGCATGTTGAAAAAAACAAATAGGGTCAGCTAGGTGGCACAGTGAATAGAGCACCAATCCTGGAGTCAGGAGACCCTGGGTTCAAATCTAGCCTCAGATACTTAACACTTCCTATTCATGTGACCTTAGGCAAGTCACTTAATCTGAACTTCCCTGCTTTGCCCCCTCCAAAAAGCAAAAACAACAACAACAACAACAACAACAACAACAAAACCCAAAACCAAATAGATATCTCAGTGAAGGTTAAGAAAAAAGGACTTAGGGGCGGCTAGGTGGCGCAGTAAATAGAGCACCGGCCCTGGAGTCAGGAGTACCTGAGTTCAAATCCGGCCTCAGACACTTAACACAAGAAACTAGCCGTGTGACCTTGGGCAAGTCACTTAACTCCAACTGCCCTCCAAAAAGCAAAAAAACAAACAAACAAAAAAAAAACAAAGAAAAAAGGACTTTACAAAGACTTTCTGATACTGATACAAACACTGAAAGTGGTGAACTATGTAGTTGAACTTAGACTTCCCTCATTCCAGGTCTAGCACTCTATTTGCTAAACCATCTAGCTAACTCTAAAGAGCAGTGAGGGTTCTGTGGCCTTCAAGAAAGGTAGACATATAGCTGTGAATACACTCTGCCAATACCTCTTAATTTTTATTCTGAAGGTAATGCCACTTAGTGGTCAAATTATTCCTAGTGGCCTTGTTAGCAAATTAATTCATTAATTGACAACCAATTTTCTGTCAGTTGTAGAAAACAGGGAAACAAGTCAGGTATGGATCATTATTGCTTCCATGACACTGCCACTAGTGGGCTTTCACTAATCCACACTCCTACGCTTCATTGACTAAAAAGAGTTATCTATAGCTCCTCACATACTTTAAGCTCTGGCCAAACTGGAATACTCACTGTCCCTCTACTTTCTGGCTTTCATGTCTTTTCTTATTTATTTTCTCAATATCTGGAATATTCATCCTTCAAAGCCAGATGAAATGTTACCACCTGTGTGAATCTTTCTTTTCTTTCTTTCAGTTAGTAGAGATACTAAGGAAGGACTTTCCAACTTTAAAACATTTTATCTGTCTTAGATACAAAATTCTAATTCATGTTATAATTATGTTAAAAAAAATTTCCTATTCAATTCAGTATAAGCACTGTATTAGGTAATGGATATGCAGACAACATGATAGTATGTGCCGTTAGGGAATTTACATTTTACTTATCACAATGCCTATTAAATTTGTAAACTCCTGAAAAAACTGTTCTGTTTTGTTTCCAGCACCTAAATGTTATGGATACCTTTTTTTGAATGAATGAAAGAATGAATGAATGAAGTCCACTACAAATGGTCAAAGACCCCATTTGTTTTTCTTTTTATTTCCTTTTACCTGGCTTAGCTAAGTACTAAGCTCAGTAATTGTTTAATAAATCTAAACTCACCCTGATAACTATGGTGGTGATGTTACTGACCTAGAGCCAGACATCCTGGATAATGAAGTCAAGTAGGCCTTAAGAAGTACTGCTAACAATAAGGCAGTAGGAGATGATGGAATGCCAGTTGAGCTATTTAAAATTCTAAAATATGACTTATTAACATGCTATACTCGATGTGCTTGCAAATCTGGAAAACTCAATAGCAGACACTAGATTGGAAAATATCAATTTATGTCCCAATCCTAAAGAAGGCAATACCAAAGAATGTTCAAACCATTGAATAATTGTACTCATTATGCATATCAGCAAAACTGTGTTTAATATTCTGCAAGCTAGGCTTCAGCAGTATGTGAATTGAGGATTTTTAAAAGTCAGATAATAGAGGTAGAAGAAAAATTGGGAAAAGAAATAATAGCAATGCAAAAGAATCATAAAAAGAGTCAAGAGCTTGATAAAGGAAGCACCAAAAATGGGGGGAAAGATTCACAGAATCAGAAAATAAAAATTCACAGAAGAAAAGAATTCCTTAAAAATTAGAATCATGCAAGTGGAAGTTAATGACAATGAGAAATTTTTTTTAATCAAAAAGAATGAAAAAACGGAAGGAAAGGTGAAATATCTCATTGAAAAAAACAACTGACATGGAAAATAAATTCAGGAGAGATAATTAAAGAATTATTGAAATACCTAAAGGTACTGATAAAAAAAAACACCCTGGGAAAAACAACAACTATTTTTGTACATGCTATAGCTATAAGTATATCTTTTCCAAAGAGTGTAAAAATGTTTTAAAAATAAAAAAAAGACCCTGGACATCGTATTTCCATACATGATCATGGAAAATTGCCCTGACATCCTAGATCTAGAGGCACAAATAGATATTTAAAGAATCTACTGATAAGCTCCTGAAAGAGATTCCAAAATGAAAACTCTCAAGAATATTATAGCCAATTTCCAGAACTCTCATGTGAAGGAGAAATAAATGGAAGCAGTCAGAAGGAAACAATTCAAATATCATAGAGCCACAGTCAGGATAACACAAGATTTAGCAGCTTCTACACTAAAGGATCAGGAGGCTTGGAATATGATATTGTGGAGGGTAAAGGACTTAGGATTACAACCAAGAATCATCTACCCAGCAAAACTGAGTTCAGTCCCTCAGGGAAAAAATGGACATTCAATAAAATAAAAAACATTCAAGCATTCCTAATGAAAAGACCAGAACCAAACAGAAAATTTGGTTTTCAAATACAAGATTCAAAAAAAGTATAAAAAGGTAAACACAAAAGAGAAAACGTAAGAAATTAAATAAGGTTAAATGGTTTACATTCCTACATGAGAAGATGATACTCATAACTCTCAAATTTTATCATTATTAAGGCAGTTAGAAGGCATATGCATAGACAGAGGATATAGGCTTAACTTCACTTTGATGGGATGTTATATAATAAGAAATTAAGGGATGAGAAAGAGGATTGCTTTGGGAAAAGAGGGTAGAAAGAGATAGAAAGGGGGTAAATTATCTTACATGAAATAGTACAAAAGACCTATTAGAATGGAGAAAAAGATGAGGGGATGGTATCACTTGAAATTTACTCTCATCCAAATTGACTGAAAGAGGGAATTTCATACACACTCAGCTGAATACAGAAATCTCTTACCCTATAGGGAAGGAGGAGTTTAGGTGATAAGAGAAGGGGAAGGAATGCTAGAAGGGACGGTAGATTGGAGGAGGTCAAAAGTAAAACATTTGTGAGGAGGAATAAGGAGAAAGGAGAGAGACAGAAAGATAAACCATGGGAAAATAGGATGAAGGGAAATTCTGATTTTGTAATCCTAACTGTGAATGTCATTGGAGCGAGCTCAGCCGTAAAATGAAAGCAGATATAAGAGTGGATTAAAAAACAGAATCCTACAATATATTGTTTAAAAGGAGCAGAGATACACACAGAGAGAAATAGTAAGGGGGGGTAGAGCTGAATCTATTATGTCTTAGCTGAAGTTTTTTTTTTGAAGCAGAGGTAGCAATCATAATCTCAGACAAAGCAAAAGCAAAAATAGATCTAATTAAAAGAGACAAGGAAGAAAACTATATTTTGCTAAAAGATATGATAAGACAATAAAGTAATATCAACATTAAATATATATGCCCTAGATTGTATTATATCCAAATTTTTAAAGAAGTTAAATGAGTTACAGGAGAAAATAGGCAGTAAACCTACACTAGTGGGGGAACTCAACTTTCCCCTCTCAAATTAAATCTAACAACAAAATAAACAAGAAATAAGTTAAGGAAGTGAATAGAATTTTAGAAAAGCTAGACATGATAGACCTCTGCAGAAAACTGAATGGTATAGAAAGAAGTATACCATCTTTTCAGTGGGACATGGCACCTACACAAAAACTGACCCTGCATTTGGGTATAAGAACTTCACAAACAGATGCAAGAAGGCAGAAATACTAAATGTTTCCTTTTTTGGATCATGATGAAATAAAAGTTACATGCAATAAAGGCTCATGGAAAGATGGAATAAAAGTTAATTTAAACTAAATGATCTAACCCTAAAGAATGAGTGTGTAAAAAAAAAGTCAGAAATAATCAATAATTTCACTAAAGAGAATAACATCAATGAAACAACATGCTAAAATTTATGGGACGCTGCCAAAGCAATACTTAAGGGAAACTTTATATTTCTAAACACTTAAATCAATAGCATAGAGAAAGAGCAAATTAAAGAATTGGGCATATAACTTTAAAAAAACTAGATAAAGAACAAAATGAAAATCCTCAATTAAAATACCAAATTGGAAATCCTGAAAAACAAAGGGGAAAGTAACATAAAAAAACAGTAAAAAAAAAAAAAGACAATAAAAAAGAAGACAATTTGATACATTTGTATCAAAAATAAAAGGTTGAATTCACCTTCAATGAAATAGAAGTTAAAGCAACTATTAGGAGCAATTTTGCCTAATTAGATGCCAATAAATCTGACAATCTAAGTGGAATGGATGAATATTTACAAAACCATAAACTACCAATATTAACAGAAGAGGAAACAGAACACTTACATAACCCCGACTTAGGAAAAAGTCATCAATAAACATTGATGAAAACTGATAAAAATTGATGAAAAAGTCATCAATAAACTCTCTAAGAAAAAAATCCCCAGGACCAGATGAGTTCACAAGTGAAATCTACCAAACAGTTAAAGAGCAATTAGTTCTAATACTATATAAATAATAGGCAAAAAATAAGCAAATTGACACAAGTGTGATGTTAATACCCCAACCAGGAAGAGTCAAAACTGAGAAAGAAAACTATTGAATAATTTCCCTAATGAATATTAATGCGAAAAGTTAAATAAAATGCTATCAAAGAGATTACAGCAATGTATCATGAAGATCATACATGATCGTCAGATGGGATTTATACCAGGAATGTAGGACTGGTTCAATATCAGGAAAACTATTAGCATAATTGGTCATATCAATAACAAACAACCCCCAAACATGATTATCTCAATAGGTGCAGAAATAACTTTTGACAAAATACCACTCTTATTACTATTAAAAGTACTAGAAAGTAAAGGAATAAATGGATCTTTCCTTAAAATGACAAGTAGTATCTATCTAAAACCATCAACAAATATTATATGTAATGGGGATAAGCTAGAAGACTTCTCAATAGGATCAGGAGTGAAACAAAGGTGTCCATTATCCCCATATTTTTTATTGTACTAGAAATGTCCATTATAGCAATAAGAGAAGAAAAAGAAATTGAAGGAATTAGAATTAGAATAGGTAACAAGGAAGCAAAGCTATTACTCTTTGCGGATGATATAATGGTATACTTAGGGAATCCTAGAGAATCAACTAAAAAACTACTTGAAATAATTTACAATTTTAGTAAAGTTGCAGGATATAAAATAAACCCACATAAATCATCAGCATTTCTGTGTATTACCAACAAAGTTTAGCAGTAAGAGATAGAAGGAGAAATTCCATTCAAAATAATTTTAGAAAATATAAAATAATTAGAAGTCTACCTGCCAAGACAAACCCAGGAATTATATAAACACCATTACAAAACACTTTTCACAGGAATAGTCAGATCTAAAGAAATGGAAAAATATCAATTGCTTATGAGTAGACTGAGGCAATATGATAAAATTTTAATTCTACCTAAGTTAACTTATTTATTCAGTACCATATTAGTAAAACTATGAAAAAAAATCTTGACGGAGCTAGAAAAAAATAATTAAATTCATCTGGAAGAACAAAAGGTAAAAAATATCAGGTGAATTAATGAAAAAAAGTGAGGTAAGATGGTCTAGACAGGTCTCAAATTATATTATAAGTGGTATTCATCACCCTGGTACTGGGTAAGAAATAGAGTGGCATATCAGTAAATTGGGTTAGGTACATAAGATAGCAGTAAATGACTATAGTAATATAAAATTTGATACCCCCAAACCCAAGCTTTTGGGATGAGAATTCACTATTTTACAAAAACTGTTGGGAAAACTGGAAAATAGTATGGCAGATACTAAATATAGACCAACATCTTACACTGTATACCAAGATAAGGTTACAGTGTATAAATGATTTAGGCACAAAGAGTGATGCCATAAACAAATTAGGAGAGCAAGCAATAGTTTACCTGTCAGATCTATGCATAAGGGAAGTATTTATGACTGAACAAGAGAACAGAGAATATAAAATACATCATTTTGGTTATATTAAATTTTTTAAGTTTTTGTACAAACAAAACCAAGTGCCACCAAGATTAGAACGAAAGCAGAAAGCTGGAGGAAATTTATATAGCAATTGTCTTGATAAAAGCCTCTTATCTCAAATATATACAGAAATGAATCAAATTTGTAAGAATACAAGTCATTCTGCAGCTACTAAATGGTCAAATGATATGAACTGCCGATTTTCAGACAAAGGAATCAAAGCTTTCTATAGTCATATGAAAAAATTCTCTAAATCTCTATTGATTAGCAAAATGCAAATTAAAGCAACTCTGTAGTACCTATCAGGTTGGCTAATATGACAGAAAAGGAAAAGGATAAATGTTGGAAGTGATGTGGGAAAAATGCACTATTGTTGGAGTTGAGAACTGATCCTACCATACTGGATAGCAATTTGGAACTAAGCCCCCAAAGTAATAAAAATGTGCATGCTGTTTGATCCAGTAATACCACTAGTAGGTCATCAGAAATTTTTTAAAAAGAGGAAAGGACCTATTTGTACAAAAATATGCATGGCAACATTTGTGTGTGTGTGCGTGTGTGTGTGTGTGTGTGTGTGTGTGTTGGCACAGTTGGAAACTGAGGGTTTGTCCATCAATTGGGCAATGGATATTTTTCACCTTCTTTATATTTTCATGGTTTTTTGGGGGGAAGGGGGTTGTGTTTTCTTTCACATGACTAATATAAAAATCTGTTTTGCATGATTGCACATCAATAACCCATATAAATTTGCTTACCATCTCATTGAGGTAAGAAGGCTGAAAGGGAGGGAGGAAATTGGGAACTCAAAGTTTTAAAAAAGAATGTTAAAATTATTTTTACACATATTTATGGAAAAATAAAATACATTTTAAAAAAGAGAAAGAATCTTCACTGATAGGGGTGGAGATTCATCTGTCCCTTTTCTTCCAGGTTGCCCTCCTTTGGTCTCTGATCTGGAGATCATGGGTCCTGCTGAGATGAGAGTCAATAGGCATCAGATTTCTGAGACAGGAGAAATGGAGCACATTTGACCTAGACATATGAAAACTCTCTCTAATAGTAAGAAGGCTCCAGATTTATCCTATCATTACTCCCCAGACCAGGAAGTAAGGGATAGGCGGCCCTTCTCCACCAAGCAGCAAGGAGTTTCAGAGATTCAAAAATTCTGGAGCTGCTAAAGGCATGGTTTAATAGAGCCAGCGCTGACTCACTCATAACAGCTGACTGTTAGTCCTTTGTGAGGTCTCTGGGGAAGTTACAGAGTTAACTAAATTTATTAGAAGCTCCAGATGGGGAATGTTTGCCATACTGATTGACTCTTTCTTTCAATATTGTTGTGTGGCAGGGAATAGGGAGGTCCATTGAGAAAGAGAGAGACAGGGGAATGACTGGTGAGTGGAACATTCAGAACACACACTACATTTATCTATTAAGTTTATTGTCTTATATGGGTGTGTCTTGTGGCACTCCAAAATAATTACAGCAGTAATATCAAAGGTAACTCATAACAGGTCACTATAACAAATACAATAACAACAACAACAAAGTTAGAACTATTGCAAGAATTAACAAAATGTGACACAGAGACATCATGTGAACATATGCATTTGGAAAAATATCTCTGATAGACTAGATTAATGCAGGGTTGCCCATAAGCCTCCAACTTATTAAAAAAATGTAATATCTGCAAAACACAATAAAGAGAAGCACAATAAAACAAGGCATGTCTGTAAGTATTTATTGGGTTGAATTGCTTTCTAGTGCTTGAGATGAAGGATGCTAGAGTATTCGGTTATACCAGATCTCCTTACAACAACACTGTGTACCTATAAAGCAAGGCAGATGGCATCAGCAAACTTACAGGGTGCTTTCACCACAGCTATTCTTGACATTGACAATATTGTATGCCAGATAGCTCAAGTCAAGGATTAGTAATATAGAATTATCAATCTTGTTAATAATGTATTTTCCTCTCTCTGTTCCTATGATTAAGATTAGTGAGGAAACTGCAGGGGCGGAGCCAAGATGGGGGCGTAGAAGCAGCAAGGTTCTGCAGCTCCCACATAGCCACCCTAAATACCCATAAAATATGACCCTAAACAAATTCTAGGGATCTCAAACTCACAAAAATACAAAAAACCCATCTCTCACTGAAGGCAGCTCAGCAGGAGGGGCTGACTGCAGCAGGCTGGGAGCCGAGACCAGCCCAGCCTGAAACCTAAACCATGGCCAGGCCACAGGGTAGTTGGGAAGAGCCTAGCCACAGCGTGAGTCTACCCTGGGGAGCAGATCTACAGCACATGAAGGGATCTTCACATCTAGCAAACCAGGATTAGAGAAGGTCAGTGAAAGTGAAGCTTTGAAACTAAATTTAGGGGGGGAAAGCAGTTCAGCCAATCTGCCCCCAGGCCAAGGAAGCAGTGGTTGAAGGGCAGGAACTGATGCAACCAGCAGCTGCCCCCACTGGGCTGCTTCAGAGCCCCTGGCCTGTGGACCCTGCAGGGGGGCTGAGTCTATTGATCAGGGCCAAGTGCTTTTGCGTTGAGTGGCCTGGATCCGGATCGTGGTCTTGGGTGGTGGTCCTGGGGTGAGCTCTCAGCAAGCCAAATCTGGGGGGCTGCAACACCCCCCTAATAGCTCCGGCATCTGGGAAAACCCCAGCAATCTGGAACACAGCTTTCCCCCCCCCC